>UELX01001669.1:0-40371 GCA_900480035.1 Eupelmus urozonus | reverse complement strand
ATAACGTTGATTTTCATATTAGCAGAAGAATTTTTTTGTATGTATGCTCACAGGTTGTTAAAAATGTTATTTTTTAATATTCAAAACAATTTATTAAAGAAATTTTGCAAAAAAAATTTAAGCCCCCCACAGGGCCCTCGCTTGATACGATACTTAACGCGATGCTACCTTAAATGTTTTAAAATTACGATAATGTATTTAAATAAGAGCTATACACTTAGCTTATATACTTTTGTACACATGAATTTACAGAACAGTTGTAAAAAAGAAGCTAAGTAAAAAATACTTGGTTTAATTAGCAAAAATCATTTGAAGCACTCTTCCGTTAAACATATGAATGTAAACGAAATTTAATCTCTTTTATAAATTAACAACATTTTTTAAACTTGCAGAATTTTAAAATTTAAACGTTAAGCTTACAATTTCAGATTAATTAACTTATTAAAGCGCGTTATAAAGGCGAGTATAAAAGCGAGCCGCATTCGCCGGCAGCGACCACAAATGACAAAACCACAGCACACTGGTGCCAGAGCGAGTCTTGCTCAGCTGTCGGGAGCGCATCTGCGCTGAATTGTTTCGCTTCTGAAGCTCGCCTGGCATCTCACGTTATGGACGTTTGTGTGTGTACACGGAAAATAACGTTCTGTTATCCCTAGTGGATTTTGCTTTTAGTTTCAAAAATTTCTTTTCAAATTCGTATTATTATTAATTCAACGAAGCTGAAGCTTCGTCGAAATTAACGCACTTTTGTGGCGTTCAAATATTGAGCTTTCGACTTTTTAATACTCGAGGGATTGTGGATTTATTCATTGAACTGAGATAATGGTCGATGAAATAAATCGCCATTTTTCAAGAAAACGTAATAAAAAGATTTTTATGCTTTAAAATGAAAGCGAATAACATAAAAATGGACTGAAATAGAACTGCGAATCATTACTTAATATCACTGTGATTTAATAATATAAATTTATATTACTATATACTAATTCTCAAATAAAAAATATAGTTATCACACTAATTCGCGAGATTTAATCAAACTTCTAAAAACATTGTCAATTCAATTCCGCAACGAGCATCTCAAATCCATATATCATCCCAAGTAATATAATTCCATAACAGTCGTCACACTTCCAAGAACGCCATCCTCACGCACCCAACACCGCCGACTTCGCTCAACTCTCGTCCATCTCTAATTTCTCCTCTCTTCCACCCGGCCGCGTATATATCTCCGGGCAATAGTTCGCGCTCTCCGCAAGCACCAGAGATATATACGCGCCCGGCGGCGTTCCGGAGATATGCTTAGCTCGGCCCGCCGGCAGGACACTCGATCGCGCGTGGGAATACCGGAATATCTTATAAAGCCTTTTCTCGTATACGTATATGTATATTGCTATGTGCACGTGCAGGAAGAAGGGGAGAGGAGTAAAAGGGACGCGGCACCGGCGCAAGAATGCGAGAATGCCATTGTTGGTGGATCCTTGGGATGCTTTACATAGCGACTTTTGGGAAAGTTTGCACTTTGATCCCCTTTTTGGGGAGAGGACATTCTTCCGTGTGGAGTTGGGTTGTGTGCGGGGTTTTTGAAATGGTTGATTTTTGTTGGCTTTAATGAGGGAGTTTTTTGCGATCGCTGGAATGGTTGGGAATGGGGTTAACGTTAAAAATTGAATAGGACAGGTCGTGGCTGGGTCGATCTCTCGCATCTGGGTCGTTGTCGTCAAAATTCTGTATTAGACATTAGTATCGATTATAGTAAAGATGATTTTTTTAAATATTGAATTGTAGCGAATTATTATTACTGACTATTTTTAGAATCTGAAGATTCATAATGCTATTATAAAGCGATAATTTTCATTAAAAACACATATGAAAATATTTTTGATAATTTTTTAAAGTAATCACTTATTTTTATTTTGCACTGACATCCAAAACCGGCTAAAAAAATCTGGATTTAGTTTTGCTCAAATTAGGTCAAAGTATAGCCTAAAAAGTCTGGATAAAGTCTAGTGACAGTTTGGCTACAGCTGCACCAGACTTTTATTGGATTCTTAAAATAAAAGCTAATCTTGCGATTGTAGTTGTTAGAATCTTATAATATTTCAAAAAATTAGTTTACTTTCTCAAAGAGATAACAATTGCTAGATATTGGTACTTAAAGGAAAAAAAGTACTCAAAGATCAAAAAGTAAAGCATAAGCGTATCATAAAAAGTAAAGCATACTGAAAAAAACAATAATTTCAAAAATTGAACCAAGAAAAAAAACTTTTTGTAAGTTTTTAATATCGAAAATAAAAATTTCTAAAGGTCAGATTTTTGCCAAACTTTCTTATGCACAGAACACATTTGTGCACACCTGAGTTGCTTTAGTTTGATAAAATGAATAAATCAACGATAATCGACATATCAATCAACTTATAAATCAGAGTAAACATACGCAAACTAGCGAAATTTCTTACTAAAGAGTAAAATTTCATGAGGTTTTCAAACGCCCGCGTGGCATTGACGTTTAACGGCTCACTTCGTTCCCTCCTCTCGAAATTAATATGCACGCCTGTATGGCCTATTGAAATATCGGTTTTAATGGAGCCGCCTGGAGTTTACGATCGCCGTGTGCGCCAGTGAAGCAATACAGAAGAAGGTTATTGTGTTTTAATGAAGTTTTTTTCACCGTTTGGTATTGAATGGCAAAAGAAATTAACGGCCGCTAGAAAAAAAGAATGCAAACACACAAGGGAGTTGCAAAATGGCTTTTGAAACTTCTTTGGCTGCTAATGATTTATCATTTTTACGAGTGAAGTCTCGACTCGAACAGCCGTAAATAATGATGAATCGAGCCACTCGGAGTAGTGCAAAAACGATCTATTGCAGTACCGTTCAATAAGTGTTTTAAACTTACCGTGAACTCTAATGAAAATCTATCGTTTAAGAATCAATATAAACGGCATGCAAAATTAGTGTTTATTACCATAACAACTTATTACAAAATCGGCATACAGTAACCAAACGTTCAAAAAATTCTCAACGGATTTATTAAATCAAGCATCGACACGGTATATATACACTTTTGTCTCACGCACATCAAGCCGAACAACGGGCCATTAATTATAAACAAATAAGTATCGGGAGGCACGAGACTTCAGCCAGTCCCATTACAGCTGACTTTAATATGCATCGCTGTCAATCATCTTGCGCAAGACTCGATAAATTTTCCCCTAGGCGCGCGCAGATACACGCGCGTTATATGCGCTATAAGAGAGAGCTCTAGCCTCTATGTTACAATATGCACCGGCATACATCACTTAGCCGTAAAACTACGCGACTAGCGCAACCTAGACATACATCGGTGGCGTAAAAATTTAAGGTAGAGTCGATTGTTACGAGCTCGCGGGTAAAATAAGACACTATATTCTTTGTTGTGATTTGACTTGTGGAATTTTGATGTGAAGAATGAAAGGTGGTGGGATGTTTTGAGGGTACTAAAATGAATAGGTTGGTATAAATTGCAAATAGGCTTATTCGTTGGGAATTGTGTCAAGTAGATGAAAATTTGGTAATGTTTCTAGAGAGAGCTTACTTGTAAGCTCAGAATTCCATTGTCATATTTTTGAGAGGACTTTTACGTTGAATACACGTAGTAAAAGAAGAAAAATTTTCGAGACCCCTTTCATCCTATTTATTTCTAAATCTTACAAAAACTTTTTTCTTTAAAATATAAATCTACTGCTATAGTTTTTAGGCTAAATGATAAAAGATTGTTATTGAAGAATAAAAGTACACAGTTATTATCAGACAAAGCTACAGCTTTATGACTGAAATATATTTTAAGTAATTAGCTGAACTGATGATTAAAAGCAAGTGCTCTTAAAGTTGCAGAGCTTCCATATTTTAATGTGTGTTTCTTAATTTGGCACTGTTCCACAATGAGAATATTTGTAAGCTTGCTAGAATCCTTTCTCCAAAATTCACTTTCTACGTATCCTTAAATTTTTCTTTTCTTTACTTTTACTTTCCCTCCAATTTTCTTTGGTATAATTATAATCATTTTTCAAAAAACTTTTAATTAAAAATTATTTCTATATCTTTTTTATTACAATTTTTTAAAGAAACAAGTAAATATAATCGTACTAAAAAAGCCTTACAAAAAAATATTGATCAGTTGTTACGATTATATTCAACTTATATTTAAAAGTTTTGAAACAAATTTATTATTATCGACAAGACAGGTCAGTAAGAGATATATAAAATGTCAGCAGATTATCGGATTACTGTTGATTCAATAAAAATGCACTAGTAATTGAAAACGCCACGAGAGTCGATAATCTGTCATTGCATTTGACAACGGGAAATGGAACAACGAAAAAATAAAATTTTTACTATACGAAAATATACGTCAATTTGTAAAAACGAAATGTCTGAAAAATATATAGTTATCGTCAGTAAAAAAGTTTTAGAATTCGACTAAGAATTTAGGAGAAAGTAATTTAGCTATAAAAAAGATTCACTAAGCCAATAGTATAAAAATAATATAATAATATAATAGTGATATATGTGAAAGTAATTGTTTTCACAAAAAATTGAACGTCCTTAAATTTAATATTTTTCTTAAGAAGAAGAAATAATAATGAAGTAAATCGAAGCTAAAAATTAGCATCTAAATTAGATTCTACTTACATCTATCATTACCATTTGCAATCGTACAACAATTGCTCTATTTTAAGAAGTAGAACTTTGATTTGCACAAACCAATGATCAAAAAGAAAAAAAATCAACATATTCATCAAACCATTTTTCATACGATCATCTTACAGTTCTCCTCTCTAATCGACTCACGCAGTTCGAGGTCAAAGACATGTCGTCGGGTATATGTGCGCAGAATCCTCTGCATACCCTTTGATTATCATCCGACGGAAAACCATTAATCACGAATGTGCGCGCAAATCACATTACGAAAAAGTGCCTTTTTCTTAAGGTTACTCTGGCCAGCTGTACAGTCGCAGCTACAATTATTTCGTTTGTAAAATGTAGATCAAAAGTTTTTGTATTATTTCTTGTTTGCAATCATTTTATTTTAGGTTAATTAATTTAATAAACTAAGTAATTCTTTAGAAAATGCCTCAGTTTTTAATAATTTTTATTTAAGGTGAATGAGATAAAATGCCATAAGCAAGAAAAAAATTGAAATAAAAATTTTTATAATTTATAAATTTTATAAGACACCAACTATACTAATAAGACGTCAAAACAAAACTATCACGATACGTTAATCTTTAAATATATTTATCATTTTTAGTAACTAAAAGACACCCTATTTATAAGGCCACCGCCACCCTACTCATAAAACCATCTAAAGCACCATAACATTAACTTTCTTTCATAAAAAACCACACCTTACAAAATAACGACAACGCTTTGTAAACATAGCAATTAATTCGAACGCACAATTTACTCCCATTTTATCAACCCCCCCGCATTCGTCCAATTTTCATCCTAGACTGTCCCTTGAAAAGCAGTCGTATCGCTCAACACTCCAGCCACCCCCGACGAACCTTCTCAGCCAGCGGATCCTGGGCGCAAACGAGAGGCGACTCGCGCGCCCGATTAACCACACTCGAGTCTAACCACGCACGGAGTCGATGACACTTCATTTTTCCACGTCGTTCGGGAGAAAAGATGCCCCGGTCCCTAAAACACTCGAGCTTCTTTCAATCTATCTCGAGGCCGCTTAATTGGATTTCGTCCCTTTTTGCCCGAGTGTTTGGTAGCTATACGCTTGCGTTCGTCTCTCTGGGCTTTTTGTTTTTTTTTCTCCGATCTACTTTCTATCTCTGTCTCTCTCTCTCTTTTTTCGTACGGGAATTGGGCTTTTTTTTTTAGAGGAGGGAAATTCGCTCTTTTTTTCTAATTGGGTCAAGTGTACCTGCGAGTACGCAGTGAATAATGAACGCTGTGAAATTTTTCGGCAATGTGGATGGCTTGCAGGATACAATTCCTACTATTGTCTAAAAAAATTTAATAATTCAGGCCAGTTCGGAACAACTATTTATAGGACAATAGTAACTATGAAAATTAATATTAAAAATTCAGCTTCAACTAGTGAAAAACTACATTTCCAAATTCCAAAAACTGTACAATTAAAACCTAAACTAATGCAAGCCACATAAACCATCCGCCACTTCAAAAACTCAATTACACCGCTGAAAAAAAGAAAAAAAGAAGCTTAACGCATCAAGAAAACGCTTGTACGTACACATATCCGGTGATAATTCTCTCCTAGCTACCATAATACTCTTCCCGTGCGGTTCGCGCTCGAGCCGCAGCTCGCGAGCAGGCAAATATTTATCGTCTCTATATTTTCTCGACTCGGCGCGCGTAAAAATGTCTCTGCGCTCGCGCACTCGAACGTCCATAAAGCGGTTCTTCCCAGAAGCTCGACTGGGCCCGATGTATGTATATATATGCCGATATTGTAGCGCGTCGGTGCGACGATTTTACGAAGTCGTATAATGTCCGCGATGTGGCAGGTATTCCATAGATCGCGGAAGATCGCCGCGGAGGGGTTTGCTTTCGAGAAAAAGCGGAGGATGAGACGATTTACGGTACGAGCGAGTCGTTGTGCGTATGTATAAGAGGGAGAGAGAAGAATAGATAGAAAGAGTGAATTTTTTGCGGTTAGCTGAAGAGATGGAGATCTGTTAAGACAGAAAGATGATCGATTGATTTTTATTGGAGATAGGGAATAGAGCTCTTTTTTTTAAATCTTAATAAGTTTAAAATATGTTTTTATTCTAATTTAAGGAATTATTTTTCACAAATTTGCAGAGCAGTGCCCTAATTTAACCAACACATGAATTTGAGTGCGCTCGGCTCACGGTATACGCGCCTTCAAACAGGTTTAGCTCGGAGAGGGGAAGAAGTCGTGTAATACCTTGTCGGATTAACTTTTTTATCCGCACCGCTCTTGCTTTCTCTCTCTTAAAGAGATGGTATTGTACGGACACCACACGAAGTTAGCGTAAATTTAAAATTTTAGAGACTCAAAAACAAGCAATTGAAGTCATTATATTATAGCTTCGCGTTCTAACTACTTATAAATACATATAGGAAATTCATGCATCCGATCGTATATAGTCGCAAATTGTTGACCAATTCAATATTTTTAAAAGTCAGTTTCGATCAAATAACGTAAATTCATTCCAAACAGACATCTCTATAAATACCCTCAGATCAAAAAACATCCGCGCAGAAATCCAACCACCTCCAAAGCCAATCTCTTTACTTCCAATAATCACCCTCGAGCACGTAATTCTTCCCCTCATGCCTCCGTACATATACGCGAAAGGCAGTTCCACATATTGACGGCTCTACTCGCAACTTTCTCAGAGAGCTATTTCGCGCGCCGCCGGCATCTCGAGTGTGCAAAGTGTCGAAATTATAAAATTGTTTGATGACAGGTTGGCAGCTCGCTCGGCACCGAATGCCGCAATTACTCGTCCGTCCGCGATGTCAATGCGTAACGCGCGATAATCTTACCCTTTTGGATCGGGTTGTGTTTTGTTTTGCTGTGTAGATCACGCGTTGGTTACTTGTGAAGAGTATCTGTTCTGTTGGTGTTATGGAGTTGGTATAGAATGTTATTGCGAATTGGTGATCGATGACATCATTTTAAAAGAATATATTAGTTTGTGTTTATTGAGCTTATGATTTTTTAACATGTATATTTTTGCAAAATAAATTAATGACATTATGATTGTAAACATAACTCTTTTGATTAAATAATTCAGCGCATGAAGCAATAACAGCACGATAATATAAATATTGCAACCATCCTGATTTCCATAAACCTCACTAACAGAACTAACGTATGCAATCACCAACACGCCCCCTTAATTGCATCAACAATTAGAAGCAAAACGTGTAAAATACTTCCTACACGCCTCCTTAATTGCACTTGGCTAGTAAAAAGTTCCCCGATTCAAACGTCTTAGCTGTATCCAAAACCAACATTCGAACTTGGACGATCATTAAAAACTTTAGCAGAAAACACATTGTTTGAAGACTCGCTTAAATAAAAGTTACACTCAGCGAACTAGTTCCAATGAAAATGGGATTTAAGGTGGGGAAAGAAAGAGCCAAACGAAAGAAGAAAAGAAATCGACGATTTCTCGTGTGTATGTCCATACGCGGAATCGCTTTGACCCTCAGACAGAACGGCTATCTTGCTTTTTCTCGATTCTTCCGCGCGCTTTTGCATCGGTTCGCTAATTTTGTGCCTGCAGCGCGTTCGAATGTCTCTACGGAGCTTTCCACGTCGTAAGTCACGGAAGTGGATAAATAGATTGAATGGAGATGTTTGGGGTATTATTGAGATTTATTGTTTTATTGTATGATGGGGAGAGGACTTTGACCAAATGTTGAAAACAAAAGACAAGTGTATGGAAGAGTGGAACGAAGCTTTGTCATTGAAAAGCAAAAATTGAAATAAATGTACTCTCTACCTATAAAATTTAAGTATGGTCAAATTTTGGTAACAATCTGGTAATCTTTGAACGAGTACTATTTTAATTTTGAGTATGTTATAACAAATGTATAGTATTTTGAAGTTCGCCTTTCATTTTCAATAGACCATGATTATTTAACTCATAAGCATTCCTACTTGAAAATAAAATAGAAAGTTTTGTACTTCATAGGCTTTAAAAAAAGTTAAAAATTCCATTAATCACATACATTAAAAGATAATTTCAATTTTGGAGCTATTTTTTTTTCAGTTTTAAGTTGCACATGACCTCTTAAATTGTTTGACTTTAAATGTTTCAACAAGTTTGCTTGAAAGATTGTGATTGATCACGCAAATAAAGTTTTGATAAAAAAAAAACAGTTATTATATTATTTTAATCTAAAATTTAAACTATCAAAAAAACAAAAAAATTACTCTTAGAATTTACATAGCTAAATGAACGAATAAAACTAAAAAATCTTTATTTCAAAACTGTTATTTTATATTTTTAAAAGATTAAAGAAAATAAAAATCAAAACATTTGCAATATAGTTCCACTCTCCCTCATATTTCATTTAAAATAAAATTATTTCTAAAAAAATTATCCTTATACAATTATTAAATTACAATTACACATTAAACTTAAGTACTCATTACTACCTTTGTTTCAAAAACGCTATCCTACCACAGCATTTCATACAACTCAACGTAAAAAAAACACACCTCAATCCACACCATAAATCACTCACATCTCCAATACGCTATATCACCTTAAACACTCGCACTTCCCACAATCGCACTCCCATTGCCCAACGCTCAACCTAGAATGCCCCGTATATCCATTCCCGACATCCTTCACCTTCGTCCCTCGCGCTTCGCCTTTCTTCCGCGAAGTCTCCCTTATACATATCTTCACGCTCTAAAAACGGACGCGATCGACACTTCATCATCCGCGCGCGCGCGCTCGCCGCACGCATGCATAAAACATGCAAAAACAAAAAGCAAGAGATCACCGTTCCTACCGCTGCCGCTTCTCGCTTATCGAAGGTGAACGAGCTCCGCGCCAAAGACGACTGCAGCCGTGGGATTTTCTGCTCAGAGAGAAGGCAGCCGCTTTATTTTAAATACGGATGCACCGCACGAGAAAAATTTGCGCGACGTCGAATATGGAGCGAAATTGCCGGGCGAAGGTCGCTTTGATTCTTGGTCGGATGAATTGGCGCGCAAACGAGAAATTCGCGAGAGGTGAAAAAATGGAGTTTTTCGAGAGGTTGTTTCATAAATTATGTGAATCATATCGTTTTACAAAGGAGGTTGGGTGTTGCTGGGATCGAGAAAAGAACTTTCAATGATAACGGAAGCTTTAAGGCTTGTGTGCATGGTGTACGTGCGAAATATTGACTGTGAAAATGAATATAAACTTATGCATGCGGAATTTATTAAGTATGCGCGAGTCACGAAAAACCTGAGTTTGTTGAGTGGTTTTATAGCAATAAATTCTAGGATTGTTATCAGCAAAAATTTTTATTTACAACTTATGCAGAAATATTTTATTCATAAAATCTCGTCGGCCTTAAATTTTCGAAAGCCCATGCCAACAATATCCAGAACCAATAAAATATTTGTAATTAAATCCCTCCTTCTAAAAGTCCAGAATTTACCGTCTGCACGTTTCCTGCCTTCGCAACTATCTGGATCTCCCGCAGCAAATGCATAATCCCCGCTAAAACCAAAGGCCAATGTAAATTTTATCAAACGAGAATTCTCTGTATTACTTTCAATATTTCCATACTATTCGCCGCCAATCTCCGGGGGATATCTCCTTGCACAATTTGTATTCGTAGAAACGCGGAGTCCGATATGCATGCGCAAAGTGCACCGAGCAATTATGCCACTCGGAACGACAATCCGCATGAATTTCCATCGAATGCTGAAGCGGAATCATCGAGCCGTCCCTGTATACACGAGAGCTGAAACTTTACTCTGTACTAACGATCGCAGTTGCTGAGCGCGCGTATATAGCGTTCCGGTGTATAATGACGAGATTTCGGAATATTGAATGGGATATGCATGAATTGCCGCGATTATATTGAAAGTTTTTTATTGGATAAATATTAAATTTTATAGGACAGGGGCGCGGAATTGGCTTTTCTATCGACGGTACGGTTGCGAGGATTTGATTTTTATCATAGCGATTTACTTGTTTCTTATTAGTTGGTCTTGATGTTGTAAGGTTGAGTTTTTAATACAGTTCATTAAAAGAAAAAATTTATGAATTTCAGAAACACCTTTAAACACATGGTCATCTTAGTTTTCTTAATGGCAAAACTCAAGGCACAATAAAGATCCTTTCTATTTAAAAAAATTGAACATATCACATAAAACAATTTACAATTCACAGAAGTCAAAACTAAAAAAATCACTTAAAGCCACTAAAAAAAGCTCCACTAACCCGAAAAACAGGCACACGAAAATTCTAAGGACAAACTCCAATTAAAATCCCCCAAAATCTCATTTCCCGCTCATTAACGTGTCTTTCACAAGGGATTTCCGCTTTCCCTCAACTCTCTCATCCACACGCTCGCGCTTAATATAGAGTCCCAGATTAGCGACTCGGCCCGCATGCACACGAAGAGCGACAAGCTAGGAATTTCTTTTCCTAGGTGATTCATACATCGCGATAAGCACCGAGCAGAGCGCAAACCGAGTTCCTTTTTTTCTCAATCCCTTTAAGAGCTTGTACGACAAGTGTAGGCTCGGCCGCTACACGGATCCGCTGCGATCTTGACATTTGCACGTTTTCTCGCGTTCGTGCGAGGTTATATCGGTTTAGCTGGGGCTTGTCTTTTGAACGGAGTTGGATCTAATTTGTTTGGTAGGAAGTGTCTGGTACTCTTGAGTTCGGTCGAGTGATTTGCTGTAATACACTTCCGGTATCGAGGTATTAAGCTTTCAAATGTGGTGTTAGCGAGTTGTAAGCAGGAATTATTTTGTTTTTACGGGAAAGTCTGTATATTCGTATCAATTAAAGTTTATCTTTTATCAGATAGTTTTCAAACATTATCAATCGAAGCATCTGGGTAACATTCTGTAATCCTGCGAAATAAACCGTAATTTAATACCATAAGAACAAATTTTATGCACACCTAATTTTCTTGCGTAACACACACGCCATCTAGCACTTTAAAATACGTAAGCGCAATCTAAAATGCTTGTACCGCCAGCGCTTATTTATTTACGCTAATAAATAAGTAAGACCGTCATTACAAAGTTGCGATCGAAACACTTAATCTCCACGCAACGGTTTCCCTCATTATCTAATTATAAGAAAAATAAAAAACATGTAAACATATCCAATATCAAAAGGAATTGCCATAAATTGCGCTGTTTATACAATTACTCCTATAAACACCACAATTTAAGCTCAAACGGCCGTCACAATCATTCAAAGCGTTCGCCTGGAAGTGTAATTTCTTTAAAAGCACACTAATTCGAAGCTCGTGTGTCCGTATATATACGTAAGTACGTGCGTGTACGAATGTGTGCCTCCGCACTGCAAATAATTATTATTCTCGGCCTAAAAACTTTTTCCAATTACTTTAATACCTCATTACCACGAATCGCGCACGCGCACGTAACACAGCGCCGAGAACAATGCAAAGTCCTGCAGCGAACCCTTTTACCCTCCGGTGTACACACACTTTTCCCCGAGTGCGCGCGACTGTTCTGCCTCTTATTTTTCCTACTCATTCTCCGCCGGCTGTCTTTAAATTCCCTCCCCTCCGGCGCTTTCGTTCCATAACTTTTTTCGACTCCTAGATACTTTTCTCTTGCGCTCGTTATGCTCCTTTCTTTTTCTTGCGTCAAGCTACCGCTCTGTGTTTCGCTGCCCGTCGCCGTGTGTCCTTTTTTTTCACGATCTCGAGCTGCTGCTGCCGTTCTGTTCTGCGTTATATTCTTTTTCCTTCTCGGCTTTTCTCCTCGGCTCTTTATTTCACTGTTCCGCGGAAATAAACGCGGATATAAAAACTGAAATTTATTGCGATCCTTATGAAATCTTTTTCGAGAAGCAGCTCTCCGTTTCGGACTCGCGGTTGCGCAACTTTGCGCGCCTTTTTTTTACTGGGTCACGCGGGAGTTTAATTTTAATGCGAGCTTTACGGAAGATTAAAACTGATTCAATCTAGTTTTATTATATTTAAGATAACAAGCTATGAAAATTAACAAACTTTTTCACTCGAGTGTTTTTAAACTTTCCCTCAAAATTGCCTCCGCGCCGCTCCTGCTCTTTTATTTCGTTAACTACAATTCCTGCTCGCAAGCGCATTTTAACTTCAAGGGTGCGAATGAGAGGAAATTAGAAAAGGGCCCCTCTCGCCGCTTTCCAGCTGTAGTGCCGTCATTTTCTCCGTTACAGTTTAACAGTTCTTAGTACCGGATGCACTTTACATCTTAATCTGCATGCAAACGACTTTGAGCATTTTATGCTCGTCTCGAAATTCTAAGCAAAGTTTATTAGCCCCGTCGAGGGCGGATCCGCTGCGCGCTCAGGCTGTTTAATGCCAGTTTGTTGAGTCGTCGCATATTACGAGCGCAAATAACTCACATTTTACCGACAGTCCAATTTATGATTTTTTTTTTTATTTTTTTGTTTAGCTCTAAAAGTGCATTGTACTAGTACGGGCTTCGAGGAGGCTGGAAATGCCGGCGTACGTCGTAATTTTCTGGACGTGAAGCGGATTGAGATTCCAAGAATTTGAACTGCGGAAATTTAAGGTAATTTAAGGCTTGTTTCAAATATTTCACAATAACTGGAATTTTTACTGCTACGATAATAATAGATACTAGTGCTATGCTTTCCATGTAGAAAGTCCTGTTTGTTACAAAGATCTTTCTGACGCAGTCGTTGAGATCTGTATTGTATTATATTGAACTGGATCTTGTACATTATTCTTATATCTGACTACAGAGTATACATATCTGATTATTATTAGACTTTATTTTTTCATTATTACTGATTGAAAGCTTTTATTACTGTAACATTACGCGCCTGATATCCAAGCGGTAGATCAAAGTACCTGACTTATGTATACCTTATACTTTGTACTAAGTTGTGCAATAAACAAATAATCTATCTAACTAAAGTCTTACCAATGAGAAAGTTCTATTTTCGCTAGTTTATTCCACGTGTATTACTTGTATCAAACCAAAAAATTTGATACCAAACATTATAAACAAAAAAAACCTAGCAACTACTGTGGCAGTCCTACCCAATCTACTCAACAAGTCTATTCCGTGCCAAATATTCATAACTTTTTCTCTCACTCGCATTAGCAAAACCTCGCGCCAACTAGCTTAAAAAGCCATCCGCGCAAAAAGCAAAAACTCACACAGTCCCCAGAACCGTGCCGAAACATCAGCATCCAAACCATATAGACACAGACTCAAAAAGAAGGCTCGAACGGATAGCTCTCGCGTCGAGCTGTCCGCGGGAATCTCTCACATCCGGCCAATCCATCTACCCGGCGCGCGATATGCGCCCTCTCCTCCCTAATCCATTATTCGTGCCGTATTAACCCGCCGGGAGCGAGATATGGAGCGGCCTATGGGTAATTGGAATTTTCAGCATTACTATACGCGTCGCTGGCATTCCGTTTTTCTCTCTTCCTCTTTCACTTTCTCTTTCTATATTTCATATAGGTATATATAGATGAAAAGCGCGCGGGAATTCAGGGGCGAGCGCTTTATCACTTTTGTATCGAGGCCGCGGGGATGGAGATGGATTGGATTATGGAGATTTTTTCACGCGCCGATGTCGATTCGATTACGAGAGCGCCGGAGAGTTTCGGCGCTATTGGGGAGGATGAGCGATGGACGGCTGAGTTTTGATGAGCCCTGATGGCCGCTGGCTTGGTACTGCTTTTTTGGAAACGGGAGCTGCTTGTAATGGATGGTGGCTTGAGCGAAAATATGCATGGACGGGCATACTAGTTTGGAGTAGAGAATAAAATTGAGTTTGAATCGTTTAATTGTCTAATAATTTATTAATAGGATAAAATGAACGTCCCGCAGTGTCTTGCCACACCTGCCTTTTTCTACTTAAACACACGAGTCTACTCAAATACAACTTCCCGTATACATAATCTCTCCCGTGTCCCAGCCTCACCGTGACTCCTCTCTCCCATTTTCACCCGAAGATCACCGCGGAAAAGTCACTTAATACCCAACTAAAATCACGACGCCAATCTCCGATCTTGAAATAAAAGCTCCCCGTGTCTATCTCTTACCCATCTCTCGCGTGTAATAACAACGCACTCGCACCTATCTCCCTCAAAAAAAAAGCAAAACAGCGCCTTCAAAATTACGAAACTCCCGGCTGCTCCTTCTCGACAGTCGCGCTCACGGAACAAACAGTGAAATCCTTTCATCGCGAGCCTATCCTCTAATGCAGCCGCTCGCGGGGCGTAAACTCGCGCGCGCTCAATTTGTTGTTCGCTCTCGCGTGCGCGGCTCGATATGTACGTGTCTTTGTGCGCAGCGGAGAGATGGAAAGTGCTATATGCACGCTTAGAGCAGTTCGCGCTCGCGCATTACTCTGTCTCTCTGCCGGTCCATTACTAACGCTGAGAGAACGAGCGAGAGAGGGAGAGATGTACACACGCGTCCTCTTTGTTTCTATCGGAGCAGCAGAGGTAGTGTGTTGCGCGAGCGAGTTGCACTTCGCTGGGCGTGGGTGGATGTATTGAAGGTGTACATGCGCTCGGAGCCCGATCTGTGATCTAATGTCTTTCGGTTTTACGATTTGGTTGGGAGTGAAGGAGCGTGAAGGAGGTGGAGGAGAGGAGAGGAGTGATAAGCTCGGGGTGATGGAGGACGGGGTGTGGGTGAGATAGGGCAATTGTTGGGGATGCGGTTTACGAATATGTGGTAAACGAGAAGTTGTTGTATGGTATATTGTTTTAAAGTTTGTTTTTTTTTTTATTTCTGTTTTTATTAATTAAAAATTATTTGGTATAAAGATAAATGTTTTAATATTAGATCATTTTTCGATGATAAATTATGATTAATTATCTCTGACGGCGAATCGCCTTTATCTCGCTGTCTATTATGTCATCTCGAATCACTCTAATTGCTCTTTACATCCCATATAATCCGTGTCTTTAGATCAATGCCTAATTAGGTTAAATTAGTCAAATCACTTGAAAACCAAAGAGACAGCAAAGCATATACCTTATAGCAAGATTATCAATTCAATATAGCTTAGTTATAAACAACCTGATTTCTCTGCAGCTACATCAACAACCCCTGTCATACTTTTCACTTTTTCAAACGTGAAATGTATATATACATACACATACACCTACATACACACAGACACAGACACACACACATACACACAAACATCCATTTCATTCCCGAGCAAAAAAAAAAAATAGCCCGATTAAATCCAAGCCAATAAATCCTCCAGCCCCAGCTCAAGTTCAACCTTCACGCGGCGGCGCTCCGGAAAAGTACATCCGTATTTAGAATCCGCGGAAGCGAGCGGGCTGCTTTCACCATTGAACATCTGCAGCCGCGAGCGCGTCGGCTCTTTATATTTAGATTTTCCAGCAAGCCGTGCTCGAAAAGGATTCTCGAGTGAGTTTTCGGCTCTCACCTTCCGCGCGAGCTGACGAAGGAGAGAGAGAAGAGACAGGGTTGAACGACCCTGAGTTGTAGATGTAAAAGCGTGTATGTATACGCGCGACGCGAAAATCCGCTCTATTTGTGGATGCTTGGCGGCTTTCTCGTTTTGCTAGGTGATTCACCGGAAGGAAGACGAGCTTGTGCTAAATGCAGCGTGACTGGAAATTTGGCTTTGGTGGTGGGATTAATGAGTTGCCGAAGAGGATGGTAATTTGGTGTTGGGAGAGATAATGTTTGAATAAACTTCAAAATGTTTTGTCGTAATGTTTATTGTTATTTCTGTGCTTTCATAAAGTTATAGTGATTTGTAAGCTGTTTGTGCAAGTGTATTGTACGGCAATTTTGAATGCGTTTTACGTTTATTTGTTAATGGAAGCTTAAACATTTCTGGATGATTTCGGTATTGTGAAAGGCAAGAATGAATCTTTCAACTATTGTATTGCAAGTTTATAACCCCACTTAAGAAGCGCACTTTTGGAGAACTTGAATCCTTGACATGTTCGTGAAATTGTTGAGAATTACAATCAAATTTTCAAATGACACGAGTTATATCATCCTAGTTAGTTAAATAAAATGAATTTTAATGAAAAATAATATAAGCTGTAATAAATAATTCTATTTTAGGCATTACAAAGAAATTTCCCGAAATCCATCATCGCACACATTATCTCAAAGAACGAATATCCAACTATAAAAGCCACGGGGCGCGTGTACGTAAAGTTCGAATCTTTTTTGCTCTTCGTGCGCATATAGCCGTTCCTTGCGCGATTCGCTCGACGAAACGAGAAACACGTGCATCGTCCAAGCGAAGAAAAAGAGGCTTGCCCTCGCTCGATTACAAGAAACGCGTTTCAAGAGCAAAGTCAGACGAAATGTTGCAGCATCGTTTCTTTTGGCACCGGCCCAAATATACACGTTCGTGCACAGGAGGCGTTTATCTTCGCGTTCGTTCGAGTTGTATGAAACTTTTAAAATTAGGATTTCTTGATGCATGAAAAACAATAAACTTTTGCTGCGTTGATTCGCGATACTCAAAATATTTATTCATTCTTTATTCATGAATTTTTGGGATGCACCGGTAAAGAAATTACAATAAATAAATTTTATTTGTCAAAAAAAAATATTATTGAATTATTGCACGAAAATAAGCATCAGTATAATCAAAAATTAATTTAAACCTATAAATATAAATCATATTTTATTTTAATTATCAATTAATTAAATATGAGATATGTGAAAATTAATTCTCCATAAAAAGTCATAAATATAATAATTTTTGTTTGAATAATTTTATAAGATCATTAAGATAAAAAATATAAAAAAATATAATTAATGTCGTTCATAACTTACAAAACTTACACAAAATTTCTACTTGTCTAAGCGTCTCTATGCAATTTATAACATCATAAATGTAGCTATCAAACAGTTATAAAACCCAATAGATTAATAATATTTACATAACAACCCTCGCACTCTTATTAAAAACTATTAGGCACACAATCACTGCATAACACGACGCAACACAAGAAATATCCAATCAATAAATCAAAACCAAACTCAATTATACACCCTGTCTAAAATATACCATAACCCAGCTCCTTCGCTCCGATTCTTCAAATTTCCCGAACTTCCCCTCCTTGCAAGAATTATGTCTCTATAGACAAGCATCGGAGATAACGGTTAATAACGTAAATACAGCCGAGGAGGCCGCCGCGCACTTTAGCTAATGCCATTGCATTACGCGCGACAAAATTGTCCTGCCCGCGCGCGCGCGAATTCCCTCTTTCGTAATAGCATATACGAGCGAGTATTTATAACCGTCGATTCGTTTCCAGGCGCGTATGCTGCAAAAAAGCCCGAGAATCTAAACGACGATCTCGCCCAGAGGATCGTTGCGCCTTGGCGTGTGCACACGGTTATATATGAATGTGTATGTGTGTGTGTGTGTGTGTGTGTGTGTGTTTGTGTGCGTGTACATGTGTGTATGTATATGTATATATGTGAGTGTGTCAGTGTGTGTGTGTGTGTGTGTGTGTGAGAGAGAGAGAGAAAGAGAGAGAGTTACGCGTATATATCGAGCGCGATCAGTGAGATTCTTTATCGAGTCGAGCCTCCGAGCCATGCGAAATTATGCGAGAGCTGCCGCCTAACGCCGGCGCGATAATGCGAGGGTGCGTTTCCGTCGTCTTTTTAGAGGATCAGAGGGAGGGAAAAAGAGATTACTTTTTTCGGAGTCTTTTTTCGTTTATTGGTCTGGTGTCAAGGAAATGGTACGGTTCAGCTTGAGTTTATTTATTATACTTGCTTTATCAGAGCGCATAGAACTCGAGATGTAAAAGCCGAAATAAAATTTAATTCTTGGTATAAAAATTCGTTTATTCTTCAAATTCAAAACTTGGCTAGTAAATTTAGTTATTTAGATAGAATTGAGTTGCCATTTTTGGAACTCATCAGAGATTACACGACGGTGACCTGCCCGCAGTCAAAAAGGTTCATGCAGAGCGCGCGCCGAAAGACAGGTTTCGCGGAGAGTTTTTATCAAACGCGCCTCGCTTGTACTTGGCTGCAGGCTCACCGCTCGATCCCGAAGAGTAATCCGATATCGCCAGAGGCTAGCGGAATTGCGCATTCGGACTAAATAGTAACGCGAGAGCTCGCGATTTTTCATGTTTTCTTGGGCTTAAGCGGTAGGAAGGCTGCTGTTGCCCTGGTCTAGAACGGATTAATTAATTATGAATGCTTTGCGTAGTGAATTAAATGAGATAATAAGGATCTATCTAGCTTGTCATATATTATTAATACGCTTATGGGTTAATCGTTTATGATCATGTTAGAAACAAGTTAGTACATAACAAAATTTCTATTTGATTCGACTATTAAATTTTGTACTTGATAGGGGAATAGGAGACTGATTTAGTGCATTGGAAGGTCAGATTTGAGAGGCTGGATTGGTAGAGATTATTTTTGGAGTCATGCTGTTTTGAGGCTCATCCTGGCTTGTTGAGTCTGGCGCGAATACTTTATTGATCTTGAAGAACCAATAATTCGCTCAAACCTTTCAAATAGCATTCTTGTGTTTAAGGTATTATTTCAGTCTCACTTTCAGTATATGTTTAATGTCACGTCTTACTTTCTACCAAGACGCTCTTCTCTCAGTATGCAAAACAGGTCATTGTAAAATGTCAACGACGCACATATCAGAATAACATCTAAAACTCGAGCAGCGACCGAGAAAAAAAGCACAATCAATCCAATACCCAATAATCCACATCCGAGCTCGGCAAATGCAGCCTGACCAGCTCTCAACAACCCACATTCAGCGGAAACGCAAGTACGCAATTCCAGCCGAATCGATCGCGCCCAGCCGATAAATGATCCTCGACCGGCGTATACGCGTGCATCCAGTTTTGCTCGATTTTTCCCTTTATTCGCTCTCCTCAATAGAGAAGCCGAAGCTCTTTCCCATTATATAGGTTCCGCTGCCTCTCGATGCGCAGCCTCCTCATGAAAGTAAAATCGATTATTAAATTTGCGGGCCGGCGCTCGGGTGCGCGCGCTGCTACAGAAGACCGGTTTTCATTAAATGCGCCGCGCTCTCGCGCGGATGGATATTTTCAATTGAAACGTTGATTAAGAAATGAGCCGGGCTCTCAACATAAATTAAGTCGAAATGATCGTTAGCGTATCTCGTCCTGGACGATTTTTGCGCGTAAATAGATTTGCCGAGCCGCGCGGTTTGATCAACTAATAAATTTCATTTTATTTTTCGCGGTGTAGGTTCGACGTGCAATTATTATTTGCCGGCTGGAGTTTTTGTACGAGTTTATGGCTAGTATAAATATTAGCGCTAGGAGCTTGTTTAATAAATATTTACTATGATCGTTGTGCGAGGATCTAGCTTGATGGTTACGATGAGTTTGTTGGAAAAAACAGGAACGCTCGTGAACTTTTTACGTTATTTTCAGCCAAGACTTTAATTCATGGATTTTTGTCAAACTTTAAATTGGCTATAGGAAAACATAACGTTATCCAAGAGATTAATTTAGACTTTCACTTTGTACAATGGTTTCTTGAAGAAACAACGCTATAATTTAAGTTTCATTTCAAAACTTGAGCTGGGTTTATTTTCATATATTATCCTTACAAGGATAATAGTCTATTACGTGATTGTTATCGTTGCGGAAAATTGACTTAGCAGGTTTTTAGATAAAATACCTCATCTTATACCAGCAAGTCAAAACAATGACGTATATGATCGTTTATAAAATTAATTTGTGAACGAAATTATCCGTTGCACCCAGCAATTCAGAAATTTACCGTTCTTGATAAACTGTTTCAAAGTTTTTACAGTATATGAAGAAATAAATTTTTGATTTCCAAACACTCTTATTAATACTTAAACATTTCAAATTAGCCTTCTGTGAACAACTCTGAGTCACACATCCAACCCCTATTTCTAAAATCACCTCACCCTTCCAAACACCCCCCTCAAATTCAACTAGAAACTCACCCTGGCTGATACTTGCTGTAACCAGTAGCCGGCGTCGTGGTTCCTATTCCACTTGGGAAAAGCGACACCAAAGGCTCCCTCTGATGATGAACCACCGCGTTGTACGAGCTCCTGCTGGCACTAGGCTCGACCGACAGCGCGCTCCGTCTCTCGTCGCGCTTTTGATACAGTGACCTTAAGGAGTTCCTGGAGGTGGAGGTACTGTGATGAGGAGTCGTGGATGGGTGATGAGCGGGTGGGGTTGCCGTGGACGAGGCGCGGGAGAGACTGCGGTGGCCGAGGTTGCGCGAGTCCCGCCGGAGCACGGGGGAGTTGTCATAGTGGCTGTGATGCCGGCTGTGAGGGTACTGGGCTGTGTGGCCGTTGTGCCGGGGCGACCAGTTCACCGCGCCTGGGTTCTGAAATGAATCAGTTGTTAGGTTTTTTTATTGAATTATTTTCGTATTTTTACTTTTGTTAGTGCCTGTTAGTACGTGCTTGAAGATAGAATTCCCGTGAAAGAATAAGGCACGGATAAAGGCTCAATTCAAATCAGGAAGTTGGTCTACAGGAATTCTTTCGTAACCTTTAATAATTTATTGTATATGGTTCTCAATATGGTCAAGTGACTATTCATAAATTTTTAGTAGTTAATTTATTAATACAATTTTTTATACAAATTTTGTTGACATAGTCACGACTGCAACCTGTTTTCACTAACTAGTAATTTTTCCTTAAATAAAATGATTTAATTATTTATCAAATATTTTTATTAAGACAAGATTTACGAACGAGTAAATGATAAAAATCTAGAACTCAAATAGTCATTCATAAAAGTTTACTTAAAAACTATCAGCATTAACTAACAATTCTTTCATTAACAAAACATCCATCAGAATTTAAACACACCCACAATCACAAAATAAGGCAATCAAATTCATTACCTTATGATGATGCGAGGATCCATGATGCTGGTGCGCCTGATGAGTCTGGTGGCCGGCTGTGGACGCATCGCCGAGCGCGCCGGCTATAAACAACGGCACGAGGAGCAAGAGGAAGACGCTGCGAAACGGAGCCATGACTCCGTTTTTTGTGCGAGTTTTCCCCCTTTACGCACACACATACACACGCAACGCCTCGCGCTGTGTCACATTTTTTATCCTTTATTATGTTCCTTTACAAAAGCGAGGTTCGTTACTCTTCGGTTCGTTGACCCACCTGACTGTTTATTTTACAAAGTTTGCTTCTTTCTAAATACCTATTGTTTGGATATGCCAAATATAAGAGGTGCGAATGACTTTTATTTAAAGCAGGAATGGTTGCGTGTTTGTTTTATTAATGAACTGCATTTGACTGACAATGGGTTATTAAACTCGCATCTGTTATAGGGTGATTGATTAAGGTATGCTATTGTTCTATTAAAATTTTAGATTAGATTATCCTGGCAATAAAAAAATAAATAAATCCTGCTCAATAATTTATTTTTATAATGTGAATTTAATATTTCATTTTTGATATCATATCTGCGTTCAGAAAAACATAATACTTATATAATATTGCCTCAATATTTATACAATATTGTCTTGATATTTATACAATACTGTATTAATATTTATACAATATTAACTCAATCCTTGTACAATACTTATTGCCGCAATATTTATGTAATATTATCTTGATATTTATACAATATTGTCTTGATATTTATGTAATATTGTATTAATATTTATATGATATTAACTCAATATTTGTACAATATCCTTAATATTTATGCAATATTATCTTAATATTTATACAATATTGTCTCAATATTTACATAATATTAAAGCAATATCGTAAAAATATTACCGATGCATGAAATATCGTTTTAATATTAAAAAAATATTTCCCATTCTCAAAGTTTCGTAAATTCATAAAACAATATAATACAAAAAAGATTCCCAAAGTACCCGATAAAAATTCAAGAATCCTCTCGAACCCCTTCAAAATAAAACAACTCAAGCAACATCCTGCCTGCTATCAAATCAACTCACAGCCCTTATCAAACTCAACAAAAATACACTTCCCACTCGCGGCCCATAATACCTTACATGCACAACACTGCAAACCGGCAACACTTTGCCGAGGATTACACTTCCCTCTCGCGCGCGAATATATATATATACAAAGCAAATCGGCGAGCGGTCGCGCGCGTCTACGTGCGCTGCTGCTGGCCAGCGCGCGTACACTGCTCAAGAGAGTGAGCGAGGTGCACGAGAGAGCAGCGAGAAACTCGTCGCCGCAACTACTCTCCACGTGCTTGAGTTGTTCGCCGCACACGGCTGTCTCTCTCTCCCCCCCACTCGAGCGACTTGGCTCTCTGTCTTTGTTCTCCCTGCTGCTGCTGCTGCAATCGCATGCATCCTTCTTCTCCTTCTCTCTCTCCCTCGAGATTCCTCCCGTCCTCTTCTTCCTTCCTCTTTCTCTCTCGTACGTGCATGTGTTTCTCTCGTTTTTTTTTTACCCTAAGAGAGAGGAGAGCGATTTCTGCGCTTGCTCTTCTCTTTTGCCAAGGACAAACTAGATCCGAGCCTCCGATGAGAGACTCTCGCTTGCGCGCTCTCTCGAGAATAATGTCTCGCATATCCGATACACAGCCTACGTGGATTGAAGATTCAGCGGGTTTGTTGTATGTGGGTAGGTTAAGGTATTTAAAAGCTGAGGTGGTGCTTTCTTTGTTGGTCGTGAGCGAGCCCAGATTCGTTAGCTTGTAGACTTTTTTGTGCTGGCTTTGTTGGGCAGAGTCTGGCTTGTAATTATGCGCGTATTACAGGGGAGGGCGAGGAGAGTAAGCCGGCTGTTACTACTGATTTTGGACTAGTCGAGGCTCCGTCGGCTTTGCAAGGTCACGTTTTTTCGAAAATTTAATTGCTTTGGGAATTTTTGTGATTACAATGGTTATGGTGTAATGAATTTTGTGATTTATTGTACGTTCAATGAATCGTTTGATCAACATCCTTTTCTAATCCAATAGTTATGTGGGAGTGAGATACAGTGGAATAAATTATACACTATGCATCGTAAGCAATATAAACAAATCATTAATATCGAGTTATGTTAAATGTTAATTACTATTGCCGATATAAGAATGTAAGTTTTATTTTAAAAGGATTTAAAAGTAAATATATCTAGGTAGAAGAATGATTCAGATCAACCAGATAATCACATATGGATAGTTTCAATACATTGTAACTTGAGTAAATGTTCATAAATATTTTCAAACAACATTTTCCCATAATAATCTTGACAATTAACCACAATTCCACTTTACTCATTTCTTCCCGTCACCCTCAAACATCCCATTGTCCCCTCGCTGAAATTACTAGGATCGCTTCGGGCCTTATCACCTCGCACGCCCGATGAATGCACCCATTTATATCTCTCCCCTCAATAAATTTACACTCTTGCTCTCTCACGCGCGCGCGAGAAATGCCTTCCAGGCCAATCCTCTGTCTCTCTCTCTCCTCTCTCCCTCTCTCTCTTTCTTCCCTTTTCCCTTTCTCTCAGCCTCGTATGTGTTGAGACTGACGTCGGCTCTAGGCCCTTATCGGACAGGACAATGCGCGCCTAGCGACAATAACGCGTTTCACGGCCGGCAGACGATAAAGACGGTACTGAGGAACAGCTGCCTCGCATATAAGTCTGTCTCGAGCGAGATATCAGCTGTAAGTTTCCCTCTTTTTTTTTATCAGACTAGAGCGGAAGGATTTAGACACTAAGAGCAAGTGCGTTTAATTGAAACGGGAAATTATCGTTTTTTTATGATCGCTTTGGTTATTTGTGGAATATTAGGGGACAGTGTGATTCAAAATAAAGTTTTATTGTTCCTGGAATAGGAGGAGCGTGATATATGCTGATGATAGAGGTGCAAAGAGTTCTATTCTTCGAAGGATGATTTCACCGGATATATACCTGAATTTTGCTAAGAGTACGGTGCATGCATACGGGATCGATAGTTGACCTTGGCATTTTGAGAGATAACTCAAGGTGACGAAAGAAAGTCGCGTTTTGTTTGGGCGTGTTTCAAGTTTTCATGAGTTTCTGCACGTTTCCGTCAAGAATAATTTTAATAATCGTAAAATTTTAAACATTAAATCATGAAGTATTTTAAGTTAAAGTTATTAGAAAATACATTTGATATTTGATACAAAACGATTGAACAAAAAGTGCATTACAAAGAAGCCATACAGCATAATAATTGTAATAGTTCTGTATAGTCTTTTCCTTTCTGTACAATTAAAACTTTGATATTAAATCATTAAAGTCTAAAATTGATTTATCGTATTATTCGTCGATGAGTATCTAACAAAGTGTACAATAAGTCGTTATTTTCCTCAAATAAATTCTGATTTAGCATTGAATAAAGAACAATATGACTCATTGTAATGGCATAGATGAAATCATGATATATTGATTATTTATTGTATTTTATCTACTAGCAAAATATTTTTCTCAGCTAATAAATTCATAGGTAATTACATAAATTATGAAGATAAAATTGTTTAAAAAGGTTTAATTTCTTCAAGAATTGATACCAAGTAGATAGAAATATAGATTGAAGAAAAACATGTTTACTCAAATTTCATCTTTAACGTATCATCGATGAATATAAAATTCTGATCTATACACGTAAGATTTAACGATATTCGACTGTGATATTTATTGTCGTTTAAAAAACAGTCATTATATGACTCACTCAGACTCTTTATAAAAGTGTTGAATTCATTAAAAATATAATATAGTAATCATTCTATTACACATTCATATAAAAGCGCTTCACTCAACAATTTCACATTATAAAATTAGTGCAGTATTTAAATTAAAGACCCTCAAGAGCGCACGTAAACCATTCATCCCAAAAGCTCGAATTCCTCGCTTAAAATCCTCCCGACGTAACTTTCAAAAACTGGTTTGCATCACGCACGCTCCACGTACACACCTGAGACACCTCCGAACGAGAACTAAAACAAAACGTGCCCCGAGCGGCGCATAACGTTTCTTCCAACGCGCGAAATCAAAATTTCTCCGTCTCGTATCTCGGCCGCGGAAGCAGCTGCGATAATCCCGAGGCCTCATCACCTCGACCTGAGGCTACATATCTTGCACACGTCTCGTCTGGCAGACTTCCTGGGAGAATATTCGGCGCCGGGCGCGGCTGAATCACTTAAAAGGATTCCAATCTCGAGCGATATTCACACCCCGATGGGCGCCAGTTGCAGAAGCCGTAATACGTGGAGAAGCGAGCCCTGGTGATGTTTCGACTCTTCGTTTTGGAGATGCGGGTGGCTCGCTGGAGGTGCGTATTTATTGGCGATCCATTACTTTTGGACGGGCTTTTTAATTGGTTCCGTGAAATTTATGATGGGCTTGTGATGTATGTGATGAGATGCTAATGACGGAGTGTTAGAGATTTGTAACTGGAATTTCGAAAGTTTTTTTTTAAAATAGTTAGTTGTTTTGATTAAAATTTTTAAAGGAGATTGAAAGAAAATTAAGTGTAAAATTTAATTATCATAAATATCAATAATTCATAAGTGGAGCATCATTTTCCTTTGTACAAAAACTGCAGATATTTTTCAGTTTTCTATTGTATTAAATAAGCCTTTTATTTTGTTACTTAATTTAATGCTAATGATTATAATTAACGTTTGCAACATAATAATATACTATTCTTCATTCTACGATTAATGTGATTGCTCACCCTTTTTGATACATAAAAAAATCATTTAATTCTTCGAATATCATGCATAAAATTGAAAAGGTACATATTGTTCACAGAATGTATCGGAGTTTAGTTGTTTTGGACTAGTTTTAATAAAATATTTTAAAATTATTGTTGAATAGTAAGAAAATATATTATTATGTTACAAATTTCAGTTCTAATTACTTGCAAATTAGATATAATTTAAAAAGTTTAAAAGAGATAGTTGAAAAAAGTTAAACAATATTAAGAACTCCAACCTTGTGTATCTGCGAAACAAAGGCCCATTTCTCAACACGATAAAATAAGTGAATTTTCTGTTTTTACATAATAATATTACTCCGAAGTTTCATGAAAATCCATTTTCTGGAGGTGAGATGCTCTCCTTGTCAGCTCAATTGAATCCAAGGATAATATATATACTTAAAAATAACAAGTTACTTAAAATAAGAAAAAACGCACAAACAATAACATTGTTTTGTTAAAGATTCAATTTCATCCCAACAGTATCCGAAAATCACCTTTACATCATCTTTACTCCTTACATAATATATTTTCCTCGTAAAGTTTTTAATTTCCTATTACGCATCGCATACTCTCAACTCGTCTTATATTTTTTACTCCTCGCCTCTCTTTCTCTCCGTCTTTTCAAAGACCTGCATCAGCCTCATGTCGCTGGTGATCGGCTTCTTTCCCTTCCTCCATATGCATATATCTATATACGTACACGCCAAACGAGGTGGCCTGCCTGCGCTTCACCTGTCGTCGCCCACGCGACCGCTCGGATACTCGCTCTTATCCGCTTTTGCATATCTCTCTTTCTCTCTTTCTCTTTCGCCTTTTATCTTATACTGCTCCGGCCTTCTCTCTTCGCGTAAAATAATCCATTTTATATATACTACACTGTTGTCCTTTTGCACGAATGTATTACAAAAAGGGAAAGGAAAAGGGTTCTTTTTTCCTTATTATTTTAAGATTTTAGTGCGCGGTGCATCGAGTCGAAACTATTCGTCATAAAATTTGATTAATATAGTTTTACGGGATTCCGGGAAGGGCTTTCATAAAAGTCGGGCCGCAGGAAGCGATATTTTTAAAATTGGATTAGTCACGGCTGTAAATCGCGCAAGTAAAAACGCAGCCGAGGATGGGGCCGCGGAACCCCGGGGAGTTTCTTTGTACCTCAAACAATGAAGCATATGTTGTTTTAATAAAAATTTACGCTCGAGCCGTACCTCTCCATTCTTTATTAAAAGTCGAAAAATCAAATTAAAATTTCGCAACGAAACTCCCCGTTCAAACGGCCAACCAAACGAAATTCCTGCGCGCACAGCCGCAGTTTTTCAACGTCTACAGTCCCGGCCGTTATTCATGCTCGCAACAAAACTACATCACCGCCGGGATCTCCGAGAAATCGAAAAGCGCGCGCATAGTTTCTTCCCCGTAAATAAGCCATTCGTTATAACCATCCTTCGCCGCTGCAGTCCAGCCGTATCCTTAAATATCCGCGAGTCGCTCCCTTTGTTACGGAGCAACGCCGTTTTCTTCTTCTCTCTTTCTCTTACCTCACGGCAGTTCCCTACCTCCCTTCCTCTCTCTTTGTCTTGTACTCCGGTTTTTGTCTCTTCCTCGACTCGTCGAAGGGAAATGATCGATACACACCGCCGGGAGAGACGCAGCTGCATTGTCTTTCGTCGAATGATGGAAAATCGCCGCGTTTCTGGATCGAGAGCTGCGCGTACGGATGTATGAATACCCGGTGCTGAAGGATCTTTATCGAGTCGATTCTTGCGCTCCGCTAATTGCACTCGTGGCGGCAGCTCCGCGCCTTACTTTCTCCCTCTTTCGGAGAGTGCCGGCCATTGTGGTGGTCCGGGAAAAATTGCAGAGCTGACCGAACGCAAGGAGAATGGAGGGAAAACTTCAGCGTCTGGTTTGATGATTTTTTTTTCTGTCTTTCCTGCGCTCCGCTGAATATTTCTTTGTTCGCGGCGGGGAGGGCATTAATTACTTGGAGTAAGGAAAGAGTCTCGAGGAGGGTTATATAGTTTCGCGTATTGTGGCTCGTTTGCTATATAGATACGCGATCGCGAGCCGAGATATGTACGCGTATTTTCAATTAGCCGTAAGTCGCGCGGCGAGAAGTATGAAAGGAAGTAATTACCTGCCCTTTAGAGCTGCATAAATTAAAGCAAGGCGCAAGGACGTTAATCGCGTTTTAATTTTAGAAAAGCGAACGATTATCGCGGTGCCATTTTTTCTTTCGTTCCCGGCGCCCAAGAATTTTAAGCTATAGCGATTAACTTCTTTATTTTACTTTTTTTTTTCTGTTGGCCGCTGATGGAGCTAGCGCGCAGAGAAAAAGCCATTAATAGTTTAAATTGATTTCGAGTTATATGGAGTTTGAAAAGTCATTTTGCTTTTGCCTGAGCTCAAATTGGAAAAACGCCGGGGCGTGCTGTGAATTCGAAAAGGTAAATAAATCACTCGCTTGTATTTGCAATTTCACTAAAGATGGATAAAATATATTTGGAATGCAAATATAATGGCGCACGAGTAGCGGGCTGCGTTTTAAAATATTGAAATTAAATGTTATGAAATCTTTAAAAATTGTTGGCTTACAAAGTGAATTGAAAAAATATAGAAGTATAAAATCTCGTAATAACCGTAATGAATATTTTAAGAAAAATATTTTATTTTTAATCCATCCATCATATTTAATCTTCACGTGTATTTTAAAGAAAATAATGCAGTAGTAGTGTAGCATTAACGAAAATGGAAATTATACTATAATTACTGAATGCTGTATATTTTTTCAAAATCATGTATAATTTCCATGTATAGTCTACAAATGATCTGTAGAAAATTGAATAAATAATTATATAAACGCTTATAAAGAATCAAACTTCCCCTCCATATTCAGTAGTAAAACATAATGATATTGAGTTAATATAACCCTACCTATTACATCGAACTCCAACCGATATTCACATTTACTCACTCATATTATCTCTCTATTTTTCCCGCTCTAACAAGAAACCCATTATCGAAACCTCCCATCACGCATCCCGAAAATTACCATCCTGTCCCACACCATCCAACCAATCGCTCCTAATACTCCTCCAAAACCAAAAAAAAACCCACCTCACCAACCTAATCACCACCTTACCACAACCTCCTCCCCAGCCGCTCGTAAACCGCCTCGTTTTCGGCGCACGCCACGGGCCATTAGCATACGAGCCGGAACGCGGCCGAGCAAGTAGTCGAAGCCATCGCTAGTCCACGCTCGCAGAGCTGGCCTCCTCAAGGGCGCGCGAGTGCACGACTTTACATTCCGACGAGCGCCGCTCGTTATATCGATCAAACTTGCCTCTCTCGGCGCGAGCTAGCTTCCTTATATACTTCCGCTGTGCCGGCTTGGCTGGGTCACGGGCTCTCCTCGCCCTTCACACACCGATAGCCAGCCCGAGGAATTAGACTTATCAGCGCAAGCGGCTGGGAATCGCGTGCGGAACTATATGTCCGCCGAGTATAGGTAAGGTCGAAGGGTCGAGCTACTTTTGGCTTTGAAAAAGGGTTGAATGAGAGAGAACGTTTAGCGAAAGGTTGCAGATTTTCATCGGATGTTGCGTGCGGGTTTTTCGCTTTGATTAAGCGCGCGGCGGAAGCTCGTTCGTTTCAATTTATGCGCTGCGTTTTATTTACAGGCCGCTGATTGGCGCGGGACAATAAATAACAGCGCGACTCGGTAAACTATCGTGTCCCGCGGCGCTCGATATTCTATTTCGATAACGAACGCTATCGCACGCGCTGGTGGCTTTCGAAAAACTGCCGGAAAATCTACAGCTCTCCTGCAATTCCATTTCCATTCTCGCCGTCCCCTCTAAACTACATTCAACGCGCTAATACCTACGGTAGCCGCGACACGCGCGTAATACAGCGTGTCAATTAAAAAAAAAAGGAAAAATAAAAAAAGTAACGACAATGAAATTACCTAACCCCTTGCAGAACCGGCCTGCGGAGTTTACAGTAAACGCACGTGCGCGCCGTGATAATAATAATTGTCGCGATCGAACGGCTTCCGGCCCTAGTTATGCGGCATTATAGTTAGGCCGCGCGCGCGTGGACATACCATTTCGGATAGGTCATTACGGGATCGGTTTCTGGCCGAGCGCATTGTGTTATACAGGCTGGTAAAAGCGAAAGCCGGCGCGGTTGCACCCGCGGCGGCGGCCGCAACGCTGTGTTTTGTCATTACAGCGCGGATCGTTAGTCATTGTCGTGTAGTGGGTGATATTAATGGTAAAGTTTTTAAGCCGTCGGGAGAGGCCGGGACTTAGCGGCTTTGCCGGACTGTTTGTTGCCCGGGTATTGCTTCCGTGTTACGAATTTCGTTTTGTTTTCTAGGAGGTATTGGGGCGATGAGTCTTTGTTATTGGTAGAGTTGTAATTAGGGTTGAGTGGAAATTTTATTGTTTGGGCCTAATCGTAGATATTACGATAGGTTATATAAGTGAGGCCTAACGTAATACCGCGATTATATTAATTATAAAGAAACTTAGTTAGTCTTTAATTAGGGCCCATCTTATTTCCTACTGGGGTACTATCATTAAATCCTGTATTGTAATAAATTATTTTGCTAAAGTATTAACAAGTCTCCTTATAAATAAAAATACGATCTCATAGCATTAAAAATTTTTCAAAAAATCGATAAATTTCAAAATTAAAATCCAATCTAACCAATTGAATCTCCATTCCCTAATCCATCCTCTTCAAAGAACATCGTTCCATTATCTAATAAGCAAGCTCGTCTCGAGTCCAGCGTCTTAATAGCGACCCGTCCGATACGCATCTCGACGATTCAATTTAGAACCCATATATATATATATATCTTTTCACATCCATTCACCCGACCTCTTCCGCCATACAGGCGCTATCGCTGCGCGCGATTGCGAGCGCTCAAAGTCTTTTTAGTATCGCGAAGACGAAAAGTGCAGCGTACTTGTACCTATAGTGAGAAGAAAATCGCGTGGGTTGTGTCGAGCGCCCACGTATCGATGCGATCCGTTTGCGCTCGATCTTCCTCCTTCCATTCGACGACCGCCGGTTGATTATCTCTTCCTTTGTTCAGATTGACTTAGTTTAAGTTTTGAATAAGTCTATGATCGTGTGTGTATGATATATCTATAGTGTAGTACGATGTGCAAGTGTGAATATATAGTGCAAGTACATTCAGGAGAATTCATATGCTAAATTATAGAATAAAGAATGACTTTTCTGAAAATTATTTTAATTTTACCAGTCTTCAAGATTTTTAAAGACCACTAAATCGCAATAGTTTAAAAAACTCCGTCCACACTATACCCACCCTCAACCGATCATAATTTTTTATACTCTTCTTTACACTCCATATCATCTCGCCCGACAAAGAGATCCTAAAATAGTCCCAGAGCTCAGCGGTTCTCAGGTATAACCTGCATCACAGCTCGGCCCAGTCCGATCTTATCCAGCGCGCTTCAGTCATCACGCTTTTACGAGGCGAACTCGCGAAAACGAGGGAGAATCTTTCCGTGTGTGCACTTCGGAGCGTGAGAAAGTAAACAGGAAGCTAGCTCGCAGACGAAACCTACCTGCCTGGGAGGTACGACAGTCTAATCTTCCGGTCTATTGGAAAAAGGAACGCTTGCACATGGCACGCTGCAGTTTATTGTTTCGTATAACGGACGCGTCGTTGCGCCTGACGTCCAATATCAAATTTATGGTCCACTTTCTGAGCGAGGCCAATACAGCTAGACGAATAAAATAAATCCCGCACGAATTGCAGGACACGGTGTGTATCGGAAACCAATAGGGTCGTGAAGCGTCTTCAATTAGTTCCGGAACTCGGCTTTTTTTTGTAGGACACCTGCTCTGGGTATATATATGTTGGATGGATTAACGACCGGACGGCTGGTTTTGGTATCGGTATAGGGTTGAGTAGGTTCGGTAGCTAATAATATATGGCGACGGAGGTAGTGATGGAAAGGAATTGACGTTGTCGATATATACACGCGATTCAATTTCTAGGAGCACATCAGAGCGGCAGCTTGATGGACAAACGCGCTACGGAGTGGCACTTCCGGTTTTTATGGCTCGAGAAGATGGATGGAATGTATGCGATAAGAGGTACTTCAATGTCGGGGATGATTAGGTTTAGGGTGTTTTAAAATTGCAGTGGAAGTCGGGAATGTGTGATTTTTGAATGACTGCGGAATAGGGAATAAAGATTATTTTTATTAGATTCTTAAACGATGAATGGTTTTAATTTATTTACTGGATGTATTCTGATATGAGCTTCGATGGGATGTAATCATTGATTATATAACTGTATTTAAGATCCAGTCGCATTTAAAATTGTGCGATTTTTAATATTGCTTATCCATACAGCATAGTTTTGCGACGAAGATTTATGACTTTGCTTTAAAAAGTATTTTTACCAGCTGTATGACGCTTCTATTTACTATTCATGTCTTTCAGTAAAACAGGCAATAAAACGAATTGATTTTCCGCATCCTTGAGCGGTAAAACATATTCTTATTATCTGAAATGAAATCGCACATTCTTTTCATCCACTTCTAATTTACCCATTCACAATGAACCTCACTATATTTACTCGAAAAATAACAATTTCAATTCCAGCCGATTTCAATTATTCAGTCGCGCAAATCCCCATTAAACCTGCATCACCCCTCCGAAAACGCATTTCCGCTCCGCAAAAGAAATAATTCACGCGTTCACGACGCTCACCGAAATATTCCCATTAAAATTCAGCGCACTCTGCGCCTGCGAAACCAAAATGCAACCCAACGAATTTCCACTAATTAAAATCGAAATCGCGAGCGAGCGTAAATTAAAATTTCAGCGAAACATTTCGCCGGCGCTGTGTGTATGCTCGCATGTAGCCGGCCGCGGAGGTGGGGCGCGCGCGCTGAGTGTACGGTATATCGCAAGGCTGATTCTGGACCGCATTGCGGAGGTCCCGCGCGGCCTGGTCCAAGGTTAGCTACTCTCCGCACGCTCGCGACTACGCGATTATCTGTATATATGTGTATATATACGTGGATAAGTACAGAGAGCCGGTCCCGGGACGCGCGAGTTTTTCGCTTTCTTTGGCCACTTCCGTCTTGGCGATGATGGTTTTTTTTTGCGAGTCGAAGGGTCGCTTTCTGTTGTGCGCATGTGTGTAATTTGTCGCGAGCACGTTTTCTTACTTGTGTCGATTGCCGTGAAGTTTCTTTGTGCTTTGAATGATGAATAGTTTGTTAATGAATAATTCATAATGTAGATGCAATCTGGAAGCACAATCCATTTTTTACACAACACGTAATGATGTCTTTAGTGTCTCCACGATTTTATCGGTTTGTGTCTTAGAACAAACATGCAAACACGCTGAATTCTCAGAATCGGAATTGATAATATAAGTGATTCACGTTATTAATGATGGGCAGCATTTGAAGATTTGCATCTTCAAAGATATCGTAAAGGTTGACTAAACCCAAAAACCACGTGATTTCACGGAACTAATTCATTAAAACCATATAGTGATTCACTCCGATTCACCAACCCAACATAAAAACGCATCACATCCAAGTATATAAAAATCTCTAGCCTCCATTGCGTCATCTTACTATCCTATTAAACAAATCCAACCTAGCTCACATTTTATTCGTTTTCCCCGCGCATATAACATCCTCGATCGCGTCATTCCTTAACAAGCCAGGCAGATCCGGCCGCGCGAGCGATGATAAATCAGGCTCGGCCCTCGAAGAGCTCGCGGCTACCGACACTTCAGCGCGCGATTCTATCTCGGCTCATTGTGAAAGCGCAAAGCGCGGGGAGGAAAAAAGCCGAGAGCGCAGCTGTGTTATTAATGTAAACAGCGAATTTCGAAATGCGCGCGGCGCGATGTTTGTTTTTTTTTTCTCTCAACGCTCTGTGTGTGTGTGGGTACCGCGAGGTTCGCTGCGCGCATGTTAATGGGGCTAATTATTCAATCGGAGTATGTAAATATCGAGATTGATTAGTCTACGGCGTGACGCTGCCAGGTTTCTGATAATGGAATGTGATTGAAAAATAATACGCTATTAATTTGCAGTACTGGCCGGTCGTTGGTCACGAGAGGCTCGCAAGCTCGTGTTACGATGATGAATGTTTGTTTTATGTCCTAAAGTTTGAGATTGTATTTTCATTATCTATTGAATAAAAATTATTTTTGAAAAAATAACGATGTATTCTTATATGAATATTAAATTTACATTAACAACTCTGTAAAATTTCAAAAATTTTAAAACCCTGTTCTAAAACTTCATGCCGCCCCTCCCTTCCAAAAAATCGATCACACCACGTCCTTCAACTTAAATCAAGCCATTACCTTCTCCCCTCGCTCCGCGGCCCCGGCTAAAATTTGGCAAGGCTCCAATTTGCAAGATCGCACGCAACCAGCGCGCTCGCAAATCTTCGACTTGCTCTCCGGCGGCGCCTCGGCAAAATTTGCCATTTCAGCTCGCTCGCGGGCGACATTCGGGACACGTCCGCGGCTAGATCGTAAACTCGTTATTATCGTGTCTCGAAGCCGCGTGGAAAAGTCGTAAGTTGAATATGCGTCGGATGTGTTTGTATATATATATCGGTGCGAATATTATGCGGAATTGCGCTTGGATATGTGAGAGCTGTTGAGATGGAGAATCGTGCGGGTGTATTTGATGAGTTGGGTGATGCTGGCTTTTATTGGTTTTATTGATAGGCTTTATTGATTCTGGAATCCATTTTAATATTTTTTGAATAATATTTTTTTAGGTTTAAAATCCAAAATGTAGGGAGAGTTTTTTTTAGATTATTATTTAAATTGTTGAAAAATCTTAGCAACTTTTACTTAGCATACAAATACGTATTTTTGTTGTTTTGGATCAGCTTGAAGGCTGCATTGACCAATTCGATGCGCGCAGACCACATTTATAGTCAAATTCAGATACTCAATGAAAACATCGAAACCGTCGAACAGTAGCTGCTGCGCTTTTAGAATACCAAATATCATCCTATTTTCAGTCTATTTTGCAATTCTGAACATAAGCTTCAATTTTCACATGGAAATACATGTATTCACAAAAGAATACCCTATCCATCTGATCATTACAAGTCATTACTTGACATCACAAGCGTTCATCTTTTGAAAAATTCATATCAAGCACACAATTAAAAACCCAATTTCAATAACATATCCTTAATTAACACCTCCACCTATAATTTCCCCATCCAACAAAAATAAACATATCCAATCTAAACACCCCCAAAGAAAAACTCCCCCGCTCCCTCACCTCCAACTCATTACAAGCTACAATGACGCGCCGTCGGCGTGCACAGAGTAACCCTAAAACCCATCGTTCCGCAGGCTAACGGCAAAATCAATACTTCATTCACGATAAAAGCCCCTTCGCTCCGGCGCAAAATCACGTCATGCTCGCGCGTCCATTATCCCCGTACATCCAGCCTTTCTCTTCGCCCGCGCCCTTCCCAAGCGTCCCGAGGCCCGGGACAATTAATTAGTCCCCGCCGTCGCTACACAGCTCTTTGGATGTATGCATATGCATGCGCTCGTCGCGGAAAAGTCACTCTCCGGCGCTGAAAAGACGCAAAGTCGAAAGGGATAGGGCGAAGGCTTTCTCCGAGGCGAAATCAATAGAGAGGAGTAGAGCAGCGTAGACTCGCACGATAGTTCAGCTCTTACTCTACTTGCGTAATTTTCGCGACAAAGGAGAGCACGGAGACTAATTAGGGCTGCAGGCGCGATCGATGCCGTATAATCTTCGTTACGAGGTTCTTTATGCCTTTTTCGGAGGTCGGAGGGGGAGAGCTATTACGGCGCTGAATTGAAGTCGGGCGATGTAATTAGAGGACGCGATTGTTGTGGAGCTTGGGCGTCGGAGAGATGTGACACGGCGACGGTGCGTTTAGCGCGAGGATTAATTGAAAGTTTCTTAGACGTCGACGCCGAGGCCGGATATTGATATAAATGGAGGGCTGAGGATTTTAGTAGATCTGCGGAGGCGTGTTGAGAGTGACTTTATTTTTTTTTAATTTGCCGCGGTGACAAGATTTCAGCTTTATGAAGCGACCGTAAAATTACTTTTTTTTATGGAAGATTGCATTTTATAGCCTTGTAATGAAGAACGAATGGAAAAAGTAATGTGTCTATTTTTAAACAAAGGACGTGGGTATATTATTTTTATGGCGAACTACTACAGTCAATAATGAATCGATTTCGAGCAAACATATTAAGTTACACGTGAATTTAATATTTTCATTTATTATACACATAAAACTTGTGAGACTTTGAATTACATTTAAATTTACAGTAAGCATTCGAGTAGATAAAGACGTTTCTGTGCGATAGCCGTAACGAAAAAATGTCGCGGCTCGAGAAGAGACCTAATCACGATGATATCAACTGAGCGAACTTTCTCGTACGGGATCATGCCACGGAATCTCTTCGAGCTTCTGGGAGCGCACTAAAAAACCAGACCTCTATCTGTCTCGTAAATCCAGCCGAAAAAATGTGAAGGAAAAAGAAAATTCTTCCACATCGCTTTTCACATCAGCGTGCTAATTTATCTCTACTAAAACTTAATTTTTATTGCAAAAAATGTAAATAATAAAACGAAGTCCGGTAATATAACAACAAAATGTTTATTAAATAAAAAAACATTAAAATTTTCTAAACTGATCAAACTCTACACACACGCACACACACTCACATACACACACACATACACACGCACACACAACCACATGCACACAACTACATACACAGAGTCGCAACCCCCATCAGTTGGAGGTACTTAAACACCAGCGAGACCCATCCAAGCTCCTCTCGTGACCGGCTGCATTCTCTCTTTCCTCGGGTCACCGCGGTGCGCTCAACGACCTTGTCCCGCGCTATACGGGCGTGAGAAAGATACAGCCGTTGCCGCGGAGAGATGCACCGGCGCTACATACATAGACGCGAAAGCGTCGTCGCGTGCGCGCGCGATGGGATCATGACTTATCGAAAAATCTCTCGCTCCGCCAGCGCCGCGCCGCGGGCGCTGTATCCGCAGGTATTTCCATTTCCTGGATTGAGCAGATATAGGAGAGGGCCGAGGGGATTCGCGCCGAGATACCTTTTCCGCGCGCGCGCTGCAGATTCAATTTTTCGAGGAGCTGCTCGCGGCGTGCCGGGGAAAAGTTTCGGATGCCGAGGAAAAGGGCTGGAAAGTGGAGATAGGAGGGATTCTCGCCTTTTTAGAATGGCTGAGTGAGTTTGCGGCTGGAGGCGGTTGCGATTTAGGATATGATATAGAGGTAATTATTTTATTTTTGTTTTAAATGAAATAAAGAGAATAAATGAATTTGTATTATTCGTGAATTGTAAAGAGTAGCGTTTTATTCTACGTAACGAAGCAGTTTGATATTAATAGAAGTATACTGAAGGCCGATAGTGCATTTGTTGATCTAATAATACACCATACGTTAAATTAATCCAAAACCATTAACCATCGCAAGAAATTGATTGAACCTGACACATTTTGCTATGCTATCCATCGACCTTCTACGTGCCTCGACTCAAACTATAAATTCATTCAACGAATACTCGCGCACACAGCAGAAAGAACTCTACACTCTCTACCCAAGCAGCTATAAAATACGACATTCTATTAACTTCTTACACAGCAATCGAAGTACCCAGCGTCGACCGGCGTTCGCTTAATTTGCAAGCGCGCTTTTTGCCCGCGCGTTTTCCAATTATTATCAGAATTTTTCAGGCAATTCTCGTACAAGCGTCCCGCGAAGTGTAACGCAAAAACAAGAGCTGCGTGTGCGAGTCATAACTCATCGAAATCCCTAGTTCTTGTATATATACTTGCGAGGACTTTATTCCAGTTGCGGATGTAGTGCAATGGTTATCGTTTACAAGCATACGTGCTCGGAGTGTACACGGGAAATCGATATTACGTGAAATGGGCAGCGCTGCCTTGAATTACGAGATATGGGATCGTTATATATTGTACGTGAAGGTGAGCAACGGTCAGATGTGAATTTAATTTTTTTAAATGCAGTTGTTATTGTTAATATGATAGGGAAAGTGATAGAGGGATTGCATATACTTATACAGAGTTTTTTGTAAGATGAGTTATGGAGTTGAAGAAAACTTTCACGATAGTGAAATAATGACTGGAATAACAAAATTTTCACTAGTTTTGTCAGTTTATTTGTAACTTCAAATATTAGTATAGTGTAGGTATCTATTTACTGTAAGAAATTTCTTGAAAAAAACAGAAACTAATAAGCAAATGACGTTGATTTTTGCAAGACGTTAATGTCCATAATATTTTACCTATATTAAAATGAAATTACATAAATGCACAATTCAAGTTTTCCCCATTCCAGCTGAACTTTGAACCAATGAATGTTTTAATTACGAACAAAAAATTTGACTGGCCACGTAAAAGTGAAAGTTTACTACTGCATCATTTAATTCAGCGCCACTATACAGAACTTATGAAACACGCAAACTTTTCTAAATATATGATTCCCGCACTCCATAACTTCATATATGCGCGGCCTGTTGATAAAAATCGCGAATGACAGTCTCAAATTTCCCATTAAAATTTACAACCCAAAATGATTACCCAAGCCTCAGTCGACATTAAACGCTCGCAGCTAATTCATGCTCGGGCATTCGAACTCGAGATCGTAATCGTAAAGCTCGCGCTCAAAAATTAGCGACTCCCGTTCTCTTCTCGCTCATGCCAGGCGTTAAGTAGTAAAAGGCTGACGTGCGTCAGACGCGATTTGTCGCCCGCATAAATTGGTAAACGCGATCTAACGCTTTTTTTCCATGCGTACGAAAGTCGAAGCGTGTTACTCATGCTCGGCGAAACAGGTGCGACGACTGGTTTTTTTATGGGACTGAAAAGTCGGCGATGCACGAGGTATCGAAAATTTGAATAAACGCAGCCATTTACGGATACAAGATTGAATGAGACGTTGTTTGAGGGTTTGATTGATATTCTCATGAAAGTGGATTTTCTTCTGCATATTTAACGAGCAGCTGTTTTCCTTATTACAAAGTTTATGAAAAATATACATAAGCAATATTATAAGTCTTTTCTAATTGGTTGGCACTTAACTTCCTTGATTGCATGTTTATTTTGATGATTAATTTTATAGGCATATATCTTTAAATGATGGAGCTGTTAAATAAATTAAATAAATATTCTTTTACACTATTTTCAAATAAGGAATCTGTTGATGTAGCTTGTAATATAAAAACTTTCAAACGTGGTAGGCACTGAAAACTCCTGCCATAAAATTACAGATTATGAAAGGCTTTGAATAAAAATTTTACGGTAATTGTATAAAGGTATGGATAAACTAAAATTAATCTAATCGTTTAAACTTATTTACATTCAATATAATATATCAAAGAACTGAGCTAATTACCGAATAAACATCATTATTCGTCTTAAATTTAACTAAAAATATATTCACTCTAATAAATGGTTTCTATCGAAAAATTAAAAAAAAAAAGGATCTAATACGAGGGGAAAATTGCAAAAAGGAACAAGTCTTTAGCTTCATCTAAAAGCCGTCCAAACAGACACTCGGCAGATTACAACGCTAGTCGGATGTAATTTGCCGGCCGAATGATCATGCCGCCGCGAGCTCTTCGCATCTTCTCTTTCTCTACGTACACTAACTCGCAAAACTTGCCTGAAGCATCGCCCACACGCTCGCGTAATCAAGTCCTTGCCTGCGATCGCTTCTTCTTTTTACGTAAATCGTCGCTTTCGCTCGCGTCGCGCAATTAAATCGAGAGAGAGAGAGAGAGAGAGGGGGGCGTAGAAATAAACCTGGAGATGTGACGGCGATTATAAACAAGCGAGCGAA
>UELX01001668.1:24710-40372 GCA_900480035.1 Eupelmus urozonus | reverse complement strand
TATAGGCAACTAATTTTTTAATTATTTATATTTTATATTTTCAGGTTTTAATAGTATCTGGTCCCCTTAAGTATTTACATGTTTCGAGACATTTGTTGTTCAAATTATGACAATTATTATCTATTTAATCGACTCCCAAACACTATGACTTCCAAAAAAATTATAGGTAATTTCTACTTTTAATGATAATAGATTATTAAATTATTTAAAAAGTACTAAACTCATACAATTAATTTGATTTATAATTTACGAAAATAATGTTTCGCATTTGTCACACCGAACGACTAATCTTCGCTTTACCACCTCAACATCCCCGTGCTATTTACACCAAATAAATCTCATCATCCAAATCCAGCTCTATAATCGTCAAGTCGATAATCTCGCAATCAATTACCCAGCCATTACCATAAATCACCCAGCTCAAAACGCAAGAAAAAAAACAATACCCAGCCCAATCCCCGCTTAATAATCGATTAATTAACCCTCCAGCCAGCCCATCCGCGAGTTTCAATTTCACTTTTTCACCTTACCCTCCCCATCCTAATGCGCTAATCCCGTCCGTTAATTAATATTTCATGGAGCGCGCATCAAAGCCCGCCGCCCCCGCAGACATAAGTCGCCGTAGCCGGCTCCGCACGCGGCCGGCGTATAAACAACAAATTAGGTGAGCTCGCGCGCGGCGAGCTTGGAATCCGATACGAGAATTTCTGGGGCGAACCGCCGCGTGTGGCTTATGGCTTTAACGGCGCGGCGCAGCTTGGTAATCCCAAGGCCGCAACTTCGGCAAAACTCCCTAGCACCTAACGGGACGATCAATTTAATGCGCCGATGCGATTTAACTACAGATATGATGGCTACCTTATGATTTTGGGCCTGGGCCCGACGCTTGATCTCGAGGAGGCCGACGCGAGGTGAATCTTAAAGAGGTGGAGGTGTGGGTTTGATGTGTCTGGAAAAGGTGAGGGAGTAATTAGTGATGCAGCTGGAATTTCTTGGAGCTCGGGAGCGCGTTGGCTTTTGTGAGAGATCGCGAGAGAGGGAGAGAAAGGTATAATGTGACTTTTAGATTCCTCGGGCGAGTAATTTGCGAGACAAATTGCTTTCGCGTTCCTGCGAGCTACTTCTAGCTGATGAGATTGTTGAAGTAAAAATGGAATTGTTTTAGTCGATCGTTTCGTGAGATGTCTTGTGAGGAGATTTAAAAATACGTAAGTTTTATTATATTGGCATTTTGTGAGAGTGATAAATGTAAGATATGGATTTTTGGCATTGACGAATAAGTTAGAGTAAAACTTTTCAAAGTCTTATAAACTTTCCACCAGTAAGTCAAATGAAAGACTTAATGGTGCTTCTATATACGCTATTAATTATTTTAGATTGATGTAATATTTGCAGTAATTACAGAGCTTGCATATATACGTAAGTAAATGAAATTTACGTCAATATATGCTTGCATATCTAAACCAATCAAAACATTTAGAATCCCTAGAGGCTAATAGATTCCTATTTAATTTGCTTAATTATTATTAATTAAAGTGACCAGCAAACTTTGCTGAAAAAATTTTTTTAATTAAAAAATTTCATGATGCGTTCAAAAAGTTTTTACATGTTATTCACATTTTCCAATCTTTTAACAGTTTTAATATCAAAATTGACCCTTTATAAATTTTTTTATTGGACTTTTATATATTTTTTTACTTTAAACTTTAATTAATTCAAACACTACAAATTTCTAAATTAAAAAGCTTCAAAAAACGTATCATAAATACTTTCAAAATCAAATATGACAAAATCAGTATTACATCCAGACGACGCACAAAGCTCATTAACGCTACCCGTTCATCACACCGGCCCGACCTAATCAACCACCTCCCGCATCATCCAGCACCGAACTATCCCGCCTCCCCCGGCAGCCCTCCAAAAACAACTATCAATAACTTAAAACTCCGCAACTTAGCTATTCCATTACAACAAGCTGCAGCCGCCACCTATAACCGATTCCCGACACATACCCTACATAAAACACCTCATCCCTCTCGATATACACACCCTATATAGACTCGAAGTTCGCGCGTCGCCTCGCGTCCAACGCAAGGAGCACGCGGCTTCTAAATTGACGCTGCCGGGGCTCTGCCCCTCCCCCCTTTAAGCCCAATTATTAATTGCTTAATTACGCGTGGTGGGCGCGGCCGGCTTAATCCTTCCGATGATTGCCATCCCGCTGCGCGCGCCTGGCTCAAGATAATTCCGACGTCCGGTGGGCAAGCAGGCTTCGTGAGATTAAACGCTTGCCTCCTGGAGGAGGTAGGTTGAATATCACGACGAAGAGTCGGGTTGGATGCATCGATCGCTTGGAGGAGGATTGACGGATGTGTTTTGTTGGGTGGTAGGGAGGTTTTTGTTTTTGGGAGGCGGGTAGGTTGGATTTTTTTTAGTTGGGTGACGTTTGGAGATTGAAACGTGTTTTGACGTTTTTGTTGAATTAGTTGTTTTTAGTTCAGATTTATATTGTGAAAACTGATGCTTTTTTGATTCTTTGACAAGGATCAATGCTCTTGAAAAATTATCCAAAAAAACTACATATCTGCATTTTTATTACACATATTTTACTAAATACAACTGATGGCCCTCTCATTCCAAATACATCAAATAAATTTTATTTAATAAAACATCTGTACAATCACCCGTCACTTATAAGTGTACACACCTCCCCCATAAATTAACGTTCCAAACGCCACCGCACCAAAACCCTTCCCAACAACACGTAAACACACACCCCAAACCCTTCAACCCCCCCTCCCCCCATCTCCCTAAAATCCACACAGACACACGCAAAACCAAATCCCGCAATCCGCGCCGAGCGCAGCGCGCCATTCCCGGAAGATTCATCACGATACAATGCAGAACCGCAGCGGCGCGCGCTACACTCGGCCGCGGTATGAAATCGTTTTTCCATGATCCGAAGCCGGCAACTCCGCAAGTTTCGTCGCCCAGATACATCCATCCTCGCGATTCTAATCGCTCGTCGTTTTGTCGCGAGGATAAATGGTAGTCGCCGCGCGCCGGTTCAAGTTCCGCTGGGCTTTCGGGCAACAAGTTGTGTATACAAGCGCGCTGGAATTCAATGGGGGAGTTCGTTTTGTTGTTAGCGCGCGGAAGGATGCTTTGATGAATGCGAAAATTTTGAGGATGTGTATAGGCAGGTTGGGGTGGGGGGTGTGGGAAAGGTCGATGTATGATTATTATGCGAAAGTGAACGGTAATAGTGGACAGTGTGGGTGTTGGTTTGCGTGTCTGTAGATTATGGATTGTTTTAGTATTTGTTGATAGAGTATTATTGTTTTGATTGAAAGGTTTGTTTTTATTGGGACGAGTATTATGTTGTGTACTGATAAAAGAGTCGAAATTATCAGTGTTGTACTGACCAATCGATAAAAATATGTAAAATAGAAACTTCTTTTTATTAATTAAATGCATATATTAGAGCTTTAAATAAAAACAATAATGTACTTTTCGGGGTAACTTGAATTAAAACTTTTAGTTGACCCAAAGCACTCTCAAATTACTTAAAATAAACACTCTAAAATAATAACGAACACGAGCGAACAACCCGGCGAGGAACCAGTAATTCCGCGCGAGCAGCAAATTTTTTGCCCCTCGCCGCTCTCGCAAGCTTTAATTTCGCCGGGCAAAAATTACGTTCGACACCATTTATTAATAAAGTAAAAAAGTCGTTAAAATAAGAGAGGACCAGGGAAGTAGGGGGGTAGGGGCTCGACAAAAGCGAGCGCACGCTCAAAGCCGGGCGTTGAAAAAGCGACAATTTCTCACTGCCAAAACGAGTAATAAAAACGTGTCGCGGCGCGGGTACAACGCACATTTCAACTCCTCAACGTTGGGCAGCAGCAATAATGTAACGGGCTTACATATACCTATAGATAGGTAGGTGTGTGACAGGGGGAAAAAAACTGGAGAATGAAAAACAGGCGATATTTGTCTGAAGTTGCGCGAGCGCGCGGAATTTATACCCTCTACGTGTTCGGACTCAACTCGCTGGAAGGAGTCGAGAAGCTTCTACTGATTTATCCGCGAGCGGCGGGCTTTTTTCCATTATTTTTCCTGGGCCGCTAGCGCGGAGCAAGTGATTTTAGTCGCCGGGAGGTTTGAGCTCTGCTGCGGCGCTTTCGGGCTCCTTTGATTTTACGCGCACTCGCACGGTTATTGAGCGAGAGCTTGAGCTTATTAATTTTCGTCTTGTTTGAGACGGCGGCTTGGGTGGCGCTGGGAAGCTTTCGGGAGGTATGTCGAGTGGAATTAAAAGGTTTATTTTAGTTTGGGAGGTTTTATTTTCTAATGCTTCGGGTGAAGTGGTTCGTTAGTTAAAAGATTTAATCGTATAAGTATAAGTCTGAGTGATTAAATAATATTTTTTTGTGTGAAAATTAAGTGGTGAAAAATTGTCAGTGGTACTAGTTCTGTGAATAAAATAAAAATAATAAGATCATTGAATAATCTTTATTGTATAATAATAATAAAGCTGCTATAGCCAAGTATTAAATTAAAGTAATTCAGCTTTCTTTATAACCGAGAGAATTTTGTAAATATACAAAATTTTAAAATTTGGAATGGCATTTTAAAATGGAAGTTAAAAAAAAGTCTTGTTATTATATTTTTAATATAAAATTGTATGTACTCATATTACATTTATAAATGTTAGTATGATCTGTAAGAAATATTTTAATATAAATAAATTTTTAAGTTACTTTCGTGATTATAATTTATATTCTATAGTATAACAAGAAGTATAAGAAATTTCAAAATTTCTAGCATGGTCCGGTTAAATCAGTATGATCGACTATATCACCAACATTAATTATTATTATTAAATGAAATACAGTAATAATTTCAAATCAACTAATTCATTGCGCGTTACTACTTAACGCGCATTAGTAAATCCCAATCAAAGAATTAACCATTCCCTCTCACAACACCCAAACCAAATCAACGCTACAGCCTCCCATCAACCTAATCGAAAACGACTGCAAACTCTCTAATACACAGCTCGAAACAGCCTCGCGAATCGCCCTACGTAAACTCTAATAAAAAGCCAGAACTAAATCGTTAGCTCAGCGCCGTAAATCTCAAAAAACGTTCCTACGTCTCACAGATTCATAGTCTACGTGCGTAGACTCAGCCGCGCCAACTTTAACAAGCTCTCCGCGAGCATAAATTTAACGCGCAGCGCCTACGCTCGCACAGCGTAACTCTCAAAAGGATTATTAACGCGCCATTATTTTCAATAATAAATAACGAAATTACAATTACAAGGCTCGGCGCATCGAGCGATTATCGCGACGCGCTCGCGCTAACGATTTAAATCGCTCCGTTAATTGGAATCGCCAAGCTCCTACCCCCCCGTCCCTGTAAATGGAATAATTAATAAAATTCTTGAATTATTCGACGACTAATAACGTAATAGCTCGTTCGGCTGATTATGGCCGAGCGAGTAAATCATCGATTACGGGAGCGCGCGTGTTGCGCCCCCCAGACTTGCTCATTTAACGCCAGTTCTCGTAATAACGGCGCGAATTATTTTCTTCAATCAAATATTTCGAAATTAAGGCGCGCCGCGCGCGGCCGGCCCGTTTAATGCGCGCGGCGCGTAGCGATAACTGCGAGAGGCGAGCTGCCCCCCTCCCCCCGGCTTCCCAGGGGGATAACGTTGTTTACGATTGTTGATCGTTTTGAATTAATGCCGCTAGAGCCCGGCGCTCTCTCTTACTAGGGAGTAAATGGTTAATGTGGTATACCTATTAAATTGCGTATACGAGGCAATTTCGGCGCTCCGGGGGATTTTGCGAAAAATTTTTCGAGTTTTTCCGGGGCTTTTTATCGCTTTTTCGGAGCTCGTTATCGCGCCGGGTCTATTGAGTTTTCAGAGGAGCGCGAGGGGGACAAATTTAAAATTGCGCGCTGGGTGGAAATTTTTTAGTACGGTGAAAAATGTGCCGCGTAATTTTGCTGTTTATCGGGTAAACCGGTGGCGTAATCAACTATTTATTGTTTGAAATATGCGAATATTGTAATAGTTTAAATTGGATTAGCTCTCCATTAAAACGGACCTCCTAGAAAATTTATAACGCATTTTCGTATATCCTAGAGTTTCTCCTCTCAATTATTTCTTACTCTTACAATCGCCAACCGTAAAACCACTCGAAAATAATCTTCATCAAATAGCCTTCATCGAAATCCAAAAATCTTCCTGATAGCATTCAAACACATTTAACTCCCGACTCTCCCAAATCTCCCTCGCCACCCAAACTTTTCAATCCGTTTAATCTCGCATCAGCGCGCTCCAGCAAAAAAAAACCTCCCCCCGCAGAGGGAAAAAAAGACAACGAATTTTCTAAATTCAACTTTGACTCGGCCAAGCCAAGCCGCGCGGCAAAAACTCTCACTCCGCAACTCTCCCGAACGAAATCTATTTGCATCAGCAAGCCGTGCAGTGCACTCGCAAAATTTCGGAGCCAGCCCCCAAATGACATTCGCGTGGGCGGGTGAGGGAAAGAGTTTGTTTAGCAATCCGAAAAGTTGGACGCGTGTTTGGATACAGGAGCGCGTGCGCGGGTTTGTATATGTCGGTCACTCTTATCGGGCGTTTTCCGAGCGAGGCTGGTTAAATATTGCGTGGAGGTGGAAGCTGGAAACTTGCGAGGGCGGAGAGCGCAACTTGGCCAATTTCTGTATGAATGACAAGCTGTGGGAGTGGAGCGAGGGAGGGAAGGAAAGGGTGATTGGCATTTTTATTTTTGTACTTGTCGATGTATCCGGAGTTGCGAGAGCGAGTTTTGTTTCGTTAATCGAACTTTCGAGAGGCGATGGAAAATACCGCGCTGAATTATAATAGTCGTTTTGGTGATCGACTACAGTCGTTAAGCCCTACAATAGCTTCGTCGAGCTACATAATTAAATCGGTATTAATAATAAAGATCAATAAACAAAGTTGTAGCAACAAGTTAAAGCAGCCAGGCTCGCTATTACACAAGCCCATAACAACCATTACCCCGAGATTTCGAACTTTCAGGCCCTACAATCGAGCCGCGCTCCCGGCGAAATTGAAAATAAGCGAAAACAATAAAGCAACGTTAACCCGATCCATACAGATTCTCCTCGGCCTCTCCGCGCAATTAAGGCCTCAATAATTGCGACAACTCGAGCAAACAACGATAACAATGAGATTAAAGCCAGCCGGCAGAGCGCGCCCAGATACAACAATGCCAAACTGCGGAGCCGCTGTACGCAAACTTTGCTCTCGCGGCTGCATATACACACACACAAACGAGCCGAGCTAGGAGGGGGTAATCCCCGCGACGCTGGATTTATTTTATGACGTACATCACGGAGAGTGGGAGAACGACGCCGAAATCCATCCATCAATATATACCGCTTAATCCGATTACCTTGCATTCGTCATATTGATCGCGCTCCTCGGCCGTATTTCTCATTGCGTAAGGGAAGACGATCGATATCGCAGGAGAGGGTATTTGTTTACGGCGACGCGGAAGAATGAGTGGAAGGCGCGAAAGATATCGCAGCGAGCGAGGAGCCAGCCGCGGGCTGTTGCGTTTTATGTCGCGCGACTGCGAGGGTATATGGATGCTGGAAGGCGCGCGAGATAAGTTTTAGTTGCGAGCAGTGGAGGCGGCCTGTGTCTTAAGGGGTTTTTTTATTTTTCCTTTATGACGCCGATGGGAGAGCGCAGCTTGAGTTATTGTCGCCGTGGAAGCTTTTTGCTGGGAGGTGGGGCTGATTTTTGTTGATGATGGTGAGGGTAAGGGGATTGATACGGCGATTGCTGGTTGAGTGATTAGTTTTAAGGTAGTGGTCTGATTAAGGAAATTATTAGGTATGTGGTTTTTGTAATTATTATTAGTTTCTTTGCGAGTCTGCATAATCAAAGTAAACAAGCTAAGCTTGATGGCTAATTTTATAATATGAAGTGATGAAATCTAATATCCAAATTAGCCAAGACTGTTATTAAAAGCTTCGTTTCAATATCGAATAATTCCACTTTACCGACCCGAGAATTCTCATCATTTCATCATCCTTATTTTTTTCGATTAGCATATTAATACCGCGAGCTCTCATTTTCCCCTTTTACGAGAGGGGCCCCCAGTGTAAGCTTGCGCGGGCGGCATTAGCACTTTATATTTTATGGAAATCGTTATTTACTACCTTTTAAAACTTTTCATCATTTATGTATACCGTTCGTAAACTGATTTCAGCCGTGGCGCATATTTACAGCGACTAAAATCGCCCTTAATTCAAGAGATGGACAGCGCGCACCGGCATTTATTTCAGCGGTCGAGATTTTTTTCGAACAATCAAGATCCACAGTCCATCAAATACACAAGCTTAAATTAAACATCGCTCAACGCCCACGCTGAGCTCGATTTAAAATTGAAATTAACACACCTCCCCGGCAAGAGACAAACCAAGCGCCGGGACAGTCGAACAAAACGAGAAGCGGTCGAACCGCCAAGCCGCAGGGATAGCCCATTACGTATTTGCCAAGGAATTTTCACTGCTCCTCTGCTTTTTGTTCCACGCGACTTTCGCATCGATGCGAAAATCTGCATTGTAAAGGACCAGCCGCACACACATACCTGCCCGGGCGCACTCGAAATCTCGCGGCGCCGGAGCTTTAAGGACCGCTGCAGCCCCGGAGAGATAAACTCGAGGCAGTATTTTATTGGCTAGTTGACTTAGCCCCGCTAAAAGTAATTTATGTTTTGAATATGCTAAAACTCCGCTCATAAATATGAAGCGGGCGTCGCGCCACCGGCGAGATAACGAATTTTACAAACGAGACTCGCCCGCGCAGAGAGAAAAGGGAGGCCGGATCATTTTTTATTTCGCGCTGTTTTTTTAACGCCCTCATCCGAAGCTCCCCGAGCTACATATACGGCCAAGCCTGCAAGACGCGTTGCCGATTTTTTCGAGCGTCTAGACTAGCTAGCGGGGGTGGAAACAATAAAAGCACATTTATTCGCAGTCAGCGGAGTGGGATACTCTAAGCGATCATTAATCACGTTAACAAATGTACTTTCGCATCATCCGCGCTCGTTCTTTAACGCTCATTGTTCGCGATAACTCGAGTTATGTCGCCGGGCGCATCGGAGCGAGTGTCTTAATGGTGGGGGGAGAACCGCGACTTTGGGGTAGGGCGAGACTTGGGGAAAGTTTTCAGGTGGAAAGTAGAACAGCCGAGGATATAAAGTACGTGTTGCGAGAAACCGGGGGCCGAGAGATTAGATTGGATTATGTCCTTAGATTAGATTTAGTCGTCTGGCTCGAGCTGTGTGGCTTGTTTATAGGACGTCGACTTAGCAGTAAATTTTTGGAGGTGCGAGATTTAGTGGAGGAGGATAGGCAGTTGTTTGTCAAAGTGAGTCGAAATTGTTTCTTTCAATTTTTCTATTCCTGGATTTTCTTTTTATTGTTTGCGGGTGCGCTGATATTTATAAATTGAACATCGTGGTGAGAGAAATGTGTTGGTTTTAGTTTTTGAAATAGGTCAGTTTGATGAACGAACCAAACATAAAACACATAAATAGCCCGAGCACGGCCGTATATAATACGGGCAAAGTGCCTAGCAAAGATTGTCCTTAAACCCATCATTTCTCGACATAGCCGAGATTCCCCGTAAAGAAAGGTAGATGTAAAGCTCTAACCTTATAAATACGTCGGCTTACCAAACTCGGAAATATCTACTGAACGCCAGCATAAACCGTCCCATATCCCGGAACAACAGTCGGTTATCAAAAGAAAACACAAACCCAGCAAAAATCGCGAACGTCAGCCGTATTTTCGCTAGTGTTATACAATTATAAAGTTGCGATTGAGATAAACAGATATCGCCGGGGCAGTTTGTTGTTGTTGGAAGCTTCGGCGACGATCGAAGAAGAGGAGCGAAAAAAGCCACGCCGACTGCGACAAAAAAAAAGGGGTAAAAATAGATAGGGGGATAAGGATGAAAATAAATGGCGAGAGGGCGGGGCAGGCGAGAAGTGTGAGAGAGAGGACGTCGAGAAAGTTTTGAACTCCTCGCGGAATTTATTTGCCGGTTATGCCGCGAAATCCCCTCGCGCGCGAGCTAGCTATATAGCCGAGCTCGAGCGGCTTATAAGCGGCTGTTGTATAACTCTTTTTTACGCCTTGTCGTATTAGCGGACCCGATATTAAACTTCCTACTCCCTCCTTCGCTGTCTGCTTTCTCCGTCTCTCTCTTTCTGCTCGGCCTCTCTGACTGTACACGCATAATGCTAATTTTATCGTCTAACTTTTTAATCGTTCCAAGATTTTTAATTTACGGCAATTACGGCTTTATTCAGTTAGTAGTAGCGGGGATCTGAGAATTATAGTTGAGTACATTGTTTGATATTCTCCGCGTTCTTTGAGGGCTCTATAGGCATAAATTATTTCTGTTTAAAACAAAATGTTTACTTTAGTACTTTTTTATTTGCTCGGTTAATATGAGTATTATAAGATTTATATGAGAAAAAATTGGGCTGAATTATATCGTCGCTCCTAACGAAGACTAGTACATTTCAAATCTATCGATTTTCAACTTTCGTATATAAACTCTCTGAATGATTTAAATTCATCCAAGATTTAAAAATTTTGTAATATTCAAAAGGTATTTTTATTATATTCAATTCTTAATAAATTTAATTTATTAAAAAACTCTGAATAATGAAATCAAAATTGACTTTTTGAAATATACTAGTAATGTTAGGAGCGACGATATATTGTTGAAACTTGATTCTTTGATTGATGTTTTTATAATAAATACGTTTATCCTTTCATAAATAAAATAAATAAATATATTTATACAATATAATGCATCGTAAAAGCAATATTAATTATGTAAATTATATAAATAAGAAATTTTGCAAATACATTCACACTCACTCATATTCAAAATAGTGTTTTTCAATAAGAGTGTATAAAATTTTTCTAGACACAAAATAAAAATAAAAAAAACTTAACTTTTTTTAAAAGCAATATTGATAAACAAAAGAGCTAAAAACTAACTACTACCCGACTAAACCAAAAATCCCAGCCCCGCTAACACTTGCCGACGCATTTTCTCCATCACCCACCCACATAGACTCACATCTCATACGCGAACTCCTCGCTTCACTCTGCGAAACAAACGAGCCGCTTTATCATTTTGACCCTTCAATCCGCCGCAAGGTTATCCTTATCCCACCCCCGCACCCTCATTTGTCTATGATACATCGGCACTCACGGTATTGTTGCTCACGAACGTCGCGGATTAGTTGGGCGTATCCAATGACGAATCGCGACTAATCGATCGAAGCTTTTTTAAGCGCTTGGTATGCATGAGACTTCTTTATTCCACGTCACGCGTTCCGGAAAGTTAGGATCCATATTACGAGAGGCAAATTGTGTTGTGTTGCTTTGGGATGGAATTTCAGTTTGGCGGATTCGTTAGGTATAGTTTAAATGAATAGAGTTTAGTCTTATAATGGCCGCCGATTAATTGAAGTTTGAAGAAATTTTCTAGATTGAAATACTGTGCACACTGATTTTGTATTTTCTAGTTTATTAAAATTATATAAAGAATGAAAATTTTGTTCAAGAAACAAAACTTACAGTATAAGTAGTAATGTAAAAGAATATTTTTCAAGCTTGACACTCAATCATGAATACGTATTTAGATCTGCAGCTAGATATGGGAATAATAATTCACGTGATCATTGTTATGACCCAAATAAGTGCACGAAATATTTCAATTTAGTGCGTACTTTATTATATGAATGAGCGGAGGATAAACTGATAATACGTGTAACTGTAGGACTATGGTGTGATGAAGATTAGTTTCCGAATTGACGCGATGCATATCGTTTTTACGACATAACCGCAAAGTTTATGACTGGCGGGTTCACTTAATACTGGTATGAATACCAGTACTTTCAATAAATGTCAGCTGTAACATTAATTATGGCAATATATAATAACGTCATTAATAGGTTATCATCATCAATTTCGTTCGTTAATGTGAAGCATTAATCATTTGTTTCAAAAGTTTATCCAACGTTACATTTTATCTAATATTGTTTGCTAAGTATATTTTCTTAATTTTTATTTAATTTCACAATGGTTTTAGTACAGATAATAAAATACTTTTAAGTTAAAGTATATGAACTTTTTTTATTCTCACCTTAACGACAATAGCCACTTATTTCCCCAAAAAAGTGCGAATAAAGTGGTATATTATTCCCGAAAATCTCAAGGAGAGAAATAATGAGCCATGTGCCATTATTTCTCTTCTCAGATATTATTTTTCTGATAGCAGTCCTTATTTCCCTGCGACTTTACTCCCTTTGTGCCTAATGTACTATTGTATGTACCAAAGAGAGGGTTAGATCCCTAGTACGTAAGAAATATTAAAAATTAATCTTTAAAGGTTACATCCAAAATAGTAGTGGCGAGCTTTATTACAACGTGACGGCTGGTTTGATTAATTATGTATAATAATTTCATTTTATTATATAAATTTGATTGAAATTAAAGTACTTAAAAACAAGACTAAATTATAACTTTTAGCGTTGGCTCCCGTAAGAATAATAAACAAAAAAGAAAAACATACTTTACTGTCGATATTAAGCTCGATGCAAAGATAGAGCATCGAAAATGCCTCATTTATCAGACTCCGAGGCGCATTAAATCAAGCCCCGCGAGAAATAACTCTTAACAACACCCATAAAAATCGCCAAAGTACCGCACAACTCGGCCCCGCTGAAAGAGAAAATCGAACCCTCCCCCGAAATTCGAAAAAAAGGCCAATACGAAAAAGAAGTTCCGAAAAGAGAAATATACAGGAAGAAAAATAAATCTCCCCTCGCGAAGGGGCAGCTTTGCGCCAGCCCCGACCACGTCTAATTAGCCGGTCGAACGATAAACTCGCCGCCTTGAAAATTAAAATATCCCCGAAGGCGAAGATTTCGAGCGCTCGCCGGGGAAGGTGGAAAGGAGCGATTTTCAAGGTTCCAGCCAGATGGTTAACACTTTATTTCGGCGAAAATCGTAAATCTCCAGCCCCGGCCAGCGGGACTTGAACCCGCGCCAACTTTCCAGTCTATGCGTACATTATAACCCGCCGATTTTCTCTCGCTCTCTCTCTCTCTTACTCGCGTATCCACTTTCTGAGCGAGAGAGTAGTCTCTTTTCGAGCTCTCAGCTTTCTCCTTGAGCTAGGGCTCTTTTCTTCCCTTTCGGATTTTTATTCGTCGTTAATTATTCGCGCGCGGCGTCGGTTGAATGCGAATACTTTTGGCGCCCGCTGGGTTTCTTTTAAACGCGATTTTGCTTTTTGAAAGGATTATTTAGTGTGACGGTTTGGGGGAGGTTTGTTTTGCTCTCTGGGCGTCAGGATTTTATGATTAATGTCGTCAGGTAGAATTTTGAATTTAATAGATATTTTATGGGATTATGCGTTTCGGCTTTGCGAAATATATTGTTCGCATTTTCTGGGAGAAAAATAAAATTAAAAGTCATTTATTTGTTATATTAGACATTTATTATGTTTGCATTATTTTTTCAATATTTATAAATTTTATATTTTATAAAATTTTAATTAAAAGAATCTGCTTATTTTATATCAATAAAATGTTAAACGCGCGTACCAAACCACTCGAGTATTTTTAAATAATATTTAAGCAATCATTTGAAATTAAAATCAGAGCCATAAATTATCTCGTTTTATTGCTCATAAATATTTTATACAAAATTCTCGTACTACTTTTATTAAATTATTCCTCGAATAACAAACCTCAACCAAACAATAAACCCTGAAAATTCGAAAAATATTTTCAGCATTTCTTTTAACGCATACCATTCCTTACTCACTTCCCAGAATCAAAACTTTAAATCTCCCAGGAAAAAACATCGAAAGAAACAGCAATAAACTGAATAAACAAATGCCCCGCTCTTCTTCCACTTCCCCACCGGCTATGCACGTAGTCTCACGTATTCCCGCTCAATAGTTTCGATCCCGCCGCGATTTACGCCACGAAAATTCCTCGTCGAATGAATTCGCGCTGATCTGTGTTTTAATGCTGATTCATGCCGATCGCTTCAGGCAGCCGGTTTTCTAGCCCCCGCGCCGCTGCATACTTGAACATTTGCGAATACACAGTGGCCTCACCGCGATAGATTTTACTTTGAACGTGCGGGCGCGAAAAAAAAGACGAGGACACGGAGCTTTTAATGGATTGCGGAAGAGGCTCTTTTGAATTGTTAATTCGAGCCGATGGCTTGTTCGGACGTAATTTATGCAAGTTTATTGCTGAAAAGGTTTTTGAAAAACAAAAACAAAAAAATCGCCGGTTTTGATTAAAATGGTTTTTTGATTAATAGCGTTGAATTTTTACGGGCTTGCTTGTTTTTGAATAATTTGATTTTCCGATTCGATAGGTGTAAATTTTAGTCTACTGAGCAGTGATTAATGAACGGCTGTATCATAGTTTAAATATTTAGCTATTCCAGAATTTGCAAACTTACTGTAATGCGCGGAGATAACAGTAATTATAAAGCGCTTACTAGCGACAAGATTTATTTAGATAGTCCGACTGCGTAAAATATACTCAAAATAATTTATGTTTTGCAGTCACGTTAATAAGAGCACGTGTGTGTCTAATTAAATTAACAAAATTAACAAATACTCGCTGTACTGCTAATAAAATAGTTTATAATTAATGTTGCATGAGCATCGTTATTTAATTATGTACCTGAATGTGACGTTTATGTACAGCATGTATTTGCTATGATTATTTTACTCACTATTATCATTGTATTTTACAAAGTTTACAACAATATATTATGCTACTGTGAGTTCAAAAATAGAAAAAAATACATAATTGTGATTTCTTGTCTATAGTTTTTTTTTAATTTCAGTTTCTTTACATATATATGTACATTATAACAAAATATTTTTCTGACTTGCGAACGATTTTTCTATTTTTTTAACTTCTTTTTGTTAAATGTATTTTTCATGTTTTTGAGATTTTTATTTATTTTTTTTACTTTATTTTATGATGTTACTTTCTTATTATTTCTGCCGTGTGGAGTTTGTGGACATGATCCGAACATCTGCGTCACTCTAGCTTCACCAATCTATTGTGTTTCGTCTTCTTCTGTAACAGTTTTAAAAAAAATGTATTTACAATTGAAATCATTTATCAATGCTAAGTTTTATTTCAATATACTCATTTCAATGTCACTTGTACTTAATATAAAAGTGTAAAACATAAATAAAATTTTTTAATTTATAGAGAAAAAAAATAAGTTTTGATTTTGTAAACGTAAACCTTGCGATAACCGCTCTAATCGACGATTAGAAAATTATAATCACCTTCCTATCAGCCATCACTTCTTCTTCTTCTCGTCCTTTCCGTTCTTCCCATTCTTTCCATTCTTCCCGTTCCCATTCTTCCCGTTCTTCCCGTTCTTCCCGTTCTTTCCGTTCTTCCCGTTCTTCACCGACGCCGTGGACATCTTTCGCTCCGGCTCCGGCTCAGGCTCTTTCTCCAGCTCGAGCTCCGGCAGCGGCTCGTAGTTCCTCGGCGTTCTGT
>UELX01001667.1:0-40378 GCA_900480035.1 Eupelmus urozonus | reverse complement strand
TTAAGTACGGAAATTCACAATAATCAAAAACTTATTTGATAAAATGGTAAGAAAAAAATTTGATGAAATCAAAATAACAAATATCAAAATAATATATATATTACATACTCCACAACGACTGGTACATTTCTCATAGTCTGCATCCGACACTCCCTCGTGTTCGCATTTGCCATCGTGTTTTTTTTCAATATCTTTAATAATATAATTCGATAAATGGGTTGAAGTATATATTATAATTCACGAATTAATCAAAGAAAACAAGTTCTTACTTTTTCCATCTCTTTGAGCACATCTCAATAATGATAGATTATCATACGTCACATTATCTGTGCCGCAAACTGGGGAGTAATCTGCTGTAGCCTATTAAAATAACAAACCTTTTTTATATTAAAGAAGTAGTAAAAATGTTATTAATTCAAACTAATGAAATTTGTATTACGCACGGCACAAGGTTTACTCGCGTCCGATGATCCCTCATTTCCTGCAGACGGTGCTTTTGATTTCTATAATATCGTAGTTTGTTAGTACAGATTGCAATTATATTTTTTCATTATATTATATTTTATTAATATATTTACTGAAAAGTTTTATTTAATCGTTTCGTTAAAATAAAAATTTAAAATATACTATTATCAGAATAAATAATTGCAATGCCTCACATTTTCTGTTGCAAATCTCACCAGTATTTTTATAACTATTTAAAAAATGACAATCACAAGTTTTCAGGGGAATTCTTACAGAATTAGGTATCTTTATGGGATTTAAATCAGTATAAGATCAACACAAATTATTTTGTACTTTTTAGTCCGATTTAAAATTGTGGTTTCAAAATTTCTTCAAATAATTTTTTAAATAATTCAAAATCAATTACTTTCTGCATTTCAATAAACGCAAAATTTAGTTAGTTTTGAATAAATTGCAATATTTGTACTGAACAGATAAATAAGAGAGCAAATACATAAAAACATAGTAAAATGAAGATAGAGAATTGTTTTGTAATATTATATTTTCATCCAGTTTTAAGCTCCATTTTAAAATTTTAAGTTTGTAGCACATCGGATAGTTCAAAATTAATTGTAAAATTTACATCGAATATGCACAATTGAAATAAGGACAAACAAAAAAGCTAAGAGATAATAAAAACGTAAAAATAAAATAATGGTTTGCTATGATATATTATTAGTTTCCAATCAATAAAGATAATTCATTACCTCTGTTTCATTAGGTATACCGTAAGACGTCTCGATTACTAAAAAATAAATCCACAGATAAAATATATAAATAAATTCAAATAACGAATATAAAATGATGAATTTAATTATGAATTTAAATAACCAATATTAAGCAACAACTTCTTAAAAAAAAATAAAATGTATTTATTGATTACATTTGTTAAAGTTTTATTACAAATCTTTTAAATATATTCATAATTTTTTTTTAGATTAATAGTAAAAAATAATTATAGCAACTTACTGCTAAATAAAACAAGCAATACAACACATTTAAACTTCATTTTTTCGTAGTTTTATGAAAACCAACCGTATTTTAAATTAACTCAAAAAATTTAATAACACTTAGTAAAGCGTAAATGACTTAGTGAAGCGTATTAGTAAAGCGAGAATGATTTTATAGTCAGATTTGCAAGTATGTATTTTACCATTTCAATAGATTACTTATTTAATTTATGACAACTATAAAAAAAACAAAATATTTTTGTTTTTTGACTTTTGAGATATGATTCAAACTGATAACGCAAAAACTCTGCATTTAAATGCAGTCTTAAATAAAGTAGCACGTGTCTTATCGCAATTAGTACAAACAAAGCATTAGGAAAACTAGTTTTTATTATTGATAAAAAAACTTTTTTTGTACCGAAGAATGGGACTAATTTCTTTAGATTTTTAAAATTTCTTTACGATATGACTCATTTCTAATGATTGTAAATATCCTAAATTAATCGACATTTATACTATTAAAGTATTTGTGTTTCTGATTGTTTTATTTTATTTGTCTTTCTGATTATTATTTTTTTCCTTACTTTTATAAATGATAAAATATGTATGTTATTTTGTTATTTAAAATATCCAAAATAAAAAAACTTCGGCATTATATTTATTTCTCATAATTTACACGCGTTATGAGTGCGCTCTCCACTTTCCAAATAAATGGTGGGAATCCCACTATTTACTCTTTACTGGAGCTGGAGCAATCTCCACTAACAAATAGTAAAAAATTCACTATAGTGAAATTCATACTATTTAAAATTTACAGTACATTTCTTTCCTTTTCGTCGAGAAAGAATTACTAATTTAAGACTAAAAATAGTCTAATTTTAGTGCAAACATCGCAAGCTACACTGGAAAATCAACTCCCTCCTTCTCTACATTCTTCTGTTTTTCTTCCAACTTGCGGCGTCTACTCGATTTAACTTTTTTAATTGAAAAGAAATGTCGCGGCGTATGATGTTGATTGTTTAAAATTACACGTTCCCATGGCTTATTACGGCTGGTTTTCCTTATAACGGTGGAGAAACGATTTTCGAGAAAGTTTCTCTCTTTGAGTAGGAGTCGGACGAACTTTTTTAGCTTCTGCGAGATTTCTTTTTTCCTATGGTAGAGCAAAGTTCGGCCCGAGTGAAGAGAGTTGAGTTACATCTTCGTTTATCCTTTCCAAGAAAGCAATTTGCCGAGGATAATGGAAAATCCTTTAGACAGTCTTTCTTTGAACATCACTCGCAACTCATCCAACCGAGTGCATCGATTTGGCGCTGAAATTTTAATTCAGTGTATTTTGCATTGAATGTAAAGGCATAATTTTTATGATTTTGACAGCTTACTTATATTACGTAAAATATACGGAATACGAAACATTTTTATCTTGGTAGATGTTCCTAGATTAACGTGTACTTTAAATAACATTTCAATAAATATGTAAATAAAATTGCTAAACGATTAATTTTAATCGGTTACCGATTAAATTTATTTTCAACAATTATATTTTATTAATGTTGTCTTAATATCAATATTTTTTGATGTCCGTCTAAAGATATTTATACATACACACTGTGCCTTACGGATAACCATTCGATGCTTTTTGTATAAATGATTGGTCCGTTGGCCGTAAATTAAATCTGCAAACAAAATCGATCGCATTGACCATTAACCTCGTTATTCATTATTTAGCAACCGTAATAATTCTAGCTCCCTCGATAATTCAAATAAAACATTGGTTCTGAACAATGGATGAGAGTATAATATTGTACGAGCCAAAATAATTCAGAATATACTGTCGAAATTATTTACCTCAGGCAAATCATAAAATTCGATACGTATTTATCATGATTAAGAGATGGGAATCAGGCCTTTTAATTACATTAAAATCACTTGCTATACTTCAATTGAAAATCGTATTGTTACATAAGATGGTTATGCTGTAATATATACATTTTGTTGTCCATAAAATTTAATAAAATAAGAGATCGCATAAAAGTCTGAGCAAAATTATTTTTATATTCAAGAATGCTCTTGTAAAATTTCAAATCGATTTTCTGTCTCTATTTTGAGATATATCTCTTCAAAGTTTACTGGTTTTACCAATAATTTTACATAGATATACCATTAAAAATTATCAGAATTTTACATAGATATAGATAAACCATCATGTAAAAAACTTTAAAATGAGAAAAATTTTAATCATAATATTTCAAATTCTAACCGGTAAATGAATTTTGAATTTTGTATACATTAAATAAAAATTATATCTTATAATTCAACTAGCTTAGTATATAAGTTATATAAATATGTTTTAAGTTTCAGCGCAATAAAAATTAATTCCTCAGGTCTGTTTGTTAAAGTAAGATATTCACTTTTTACAGAATAGACTATTTATAATCCTGAAACTCATTCTGACATATAGAGTATTTAATTATTTCAGAAATATAATATTATTTTTTTTCTTATCAAATACCAATACAAATTCAAATAATTTTTTTAAAATTCATATCGCTGTAGCAATATTTAAAACCTAAACATTCAAACAATAACTATGCAGCACCGGGAGGTGTTTTCTAGCCGTGTAGTTAAAAGAATAAGAAAATGGCCATTAGAATAATGATGCCTGTAAATCATTCTTTTTAAAATATAGAAAAGGTGTGTCTTACTATTATGTCATGAGTGCAGATCGAGATTATAGTATTTACAGAAAAATGTTTGCATTTTTCGATTTGTATTTTGTGTATTTATCACTTACAAATTATGAATATTAATTTAATTACTTAAATTTGATTACTTAATTTTATTGGTGTTTATAGAATTTAATTTTCCAAACAATCGCTCCATTATGTTAAATCAAAGTTGAATAAATCATTACGTAGGTGGATAACTAAGGTTATAGAAATAAATAATCTTTTTAATAAATTCACTTCATTATCAACTGGTATATATCTATAAAATATATTCAACAATACAAATTTTTCCTCATAAAAACAACAAACTATTTACAAAAACCAATCCATAATCAACCCCCGCCAAAAAATGCCCAAACCCAACTCACCACCAAAAAAAAGCACAAAGCATTCACGTTACGATCCCACACCTTCGTCAAATGTACACCCAACAAGGACAGCACGGTAACGGAAGAATCGTCATCGAGAGGAGCTGACGCAGCCCGACAGGATAATTGAAACGTTGCATAATCTCCTGCGCTGCCTTCTCCACTCGGCCTCCAAGCCGATAGATATGCGCGACGCATGCTGATGGGATTTCGGAAGTAGATCGTGAAATTGTCACGTCGGATCAATCGGTATACTCCGGGCCACCTTCGCGCGCCGGGCCGATTTTCGAATTCGAGATTTTCGAGACGAGGAGAGGATTGTGATTGATGAGGATGGCTCGGGTTTTTTAATTAGAGCGAGGTATTTATCGATTGGGCTTTTAATCTTGGGCGGAGTTCGAAAAAGAATTTTTTGAAGAATTTCAGGCTGATCGCGGCCGATGTGATAAAGTATTTTTTAATTACGACATATTTCGCGAACGCCGTTGTCGTGACTTGAAAATCATCTAAATTACTTGTTGTTACATTTTTTTCGGTGAATATTTTAATAAGGACTTTTTTTACTTATTTAATAACAAGTACAAGCTGTAGAATTTTGCTTGGAACCTTCGGCTTGATTAATCGATAGCTTTCCAATCCACTCTTTGAAAAACCAAAATTCACGAATAACCACATCCATAACTCCGCAACCATCCACCAACCTCCACCAATACCGCAAATAAGTAACAAATCCCCACCATCCCTCAAATACCCGCAATAACCCAAATCTCAAGCTACATCCACCCGTCGATTCTCCTCTCCACCAAACTTGCCTCTCTCACGCGAATCCGGAAAAACGTTTCCGCTGAAATAGCATATTCCGGCTTCGCCCGTACACATCCAGCTCCCCCGAAATGCACGAGCGATACATCCAGCGGGGCGGGAGCACGCGAAAAAAGAAGTAGATGCAAACACGAGCTCGCTCAATTGTCACCCCGGCGTTATCGCGCTCGGCCTGAGAGTCTCCCTCTCTCCTGCCCGACGCGGGGGAGAGAGAGAGAGAGAGCTTCGGTCTACTATCGAATAACCCGTCACGTAGCCGAAATACCAGGTCAGTCGCGCGCGCATATAATACAAGGGCGCAGAGGAGTCGTGCCGCTGCGGAACGATCGATCCTTATCGCAAAAGGGGTTGGAAAAAGGTTCTTAGACTCTGGCTGGCAATGATTGAATGGACCGCTGGATAAAGTGTCTTTGTCGCTTGGGGATGTTGGAAGGGGTTTGCGCGTGTTGTGCGTGAACGGTTGAGTGTGTTGAGTGATTTTAATAATGGAGTTGTTGAGAAAATTTTGTTTTTAATTTGGATTGGGCTATTGCTGTCGATGGGTTTTATGGTTTTATTCACTTTATTGGGGAGTGGGAAAAGTTAGTTGAGTTCGTATGCGATTCAAAATTTTTTAATCTTAGGTGAGACGTAGAATTAATATAAATTTTCCATGACATAAATGATATAATTGGATTTAAATTATCTACTTTTATTTTACGTACAATTTATGTAATTGAAAAAGAATATGTAAAATTAATATTGCCTTTTTTGTAGTTAAATTAATGTACTTGAAGACAGACATTAATGTACTTTACACTTTAATATCAGTTTTACTTTGTAAACTTCATAAAGTGCAGTAGTAAAGAACTTTGTATTAATATTCGATAAATTTCTATTTTATATAAAAAAAATTATAAAATAGGGATAAAAATATAAAGAAATTTCAAATGTAATTTACATAACTTAGAAATATGAACATGTTGTGTATCTTAAATTTTGTCACTTATAATCTCATGATTACTATTGTCAATTGTCACTGGCTTAAAAATATCTTAACTAACAAAGTTTACCTCCTTTTTAATTTTTTATAAATTCCTCTCTCAAATTATACAGTGCAAATAGAATTCTTTAAAAACTCCACCAAATTCTCCTACCTCCCGAAAAAGATATCCACTTCAGATATCAATCCCTAATCGCAAAACCAACAGCACCACCAGGCCGCCTCCGTCTCTTCATAACTCGCCAAACATCATCACCTTACCCACGAACACGACCCAATTATGCGCTTGCACACTCACGCCATGGACCAGCTCATCCCTTAAAACGCGCTCTTTAATCCAGCATCGCTGAACGCTTCCACCAAGGTAAATCCCGAGAAAGTTAGACCTAGCCAAACACGTGTACACATACATATACACATACACGCACGCACACACACACACACACACATACGCATTTATCGCGCGAGCGTCACTTTGTCGCGCGCGTGTAACTAGTGGCCGCAGGTAAATACGTCGAGCCGGCCTATAACCCCCCTCTCCCCTCGTCTATATATCTCTTCTAACCGTGTTTGTCTTCTTCCCGGATTCGGGTCAGCGCAGTCGCGTCCTGGCCTTGCCACTTTGATAGTCTTCGAACGCTCCTTGAAACGCTGATTCGGGCGCGCGCATTGTTCCGCGAGGAGGGCTTTTGTCGCGCGAGGCGGCTCTGTTTATTCTTCGCTCCGGGGGAGGTTTAACTGCCGCTGCGTCGGCGAGATGCTGATGCGTCTAATTATCTCGGGATGCTCGTCTGGTGATTAATTAATCTGTAACGCGCTTTTGGAGTTTCGGGATTATTTTGATTTTAATCAGCGAGCTTGGGTATGTTTCTTCGGAGGCGATTGACGAGTGATTTCTGCACAGCTGTTATAAGGTATTCTTTCGCAGTATCGTTCTGAGAAAACTCAGTAATCGTAATTATACCATAACGGTAAAAACCAGCTGCGACCATAAAAAAGAACATTTATAAACTGCTCGAACGCATCCAATTACGCTTTCCAGCCGGTCAAAAGAAGCGGAGTCAAAACGCTGCAGAGAGGGAAGGGATAATGCCCGCGACCCCCTTTTATAAAAGCTGACCGTAAAGCAAGGCGAAAAAGGGAGGGAGGGCGGAAAGTAAAAGTCCAGAAGGAGAGCGAGAAACTCAAGCCCGGCTAATTAAATCCGAAAGCCGTGGCGGGCTGTGAAAGTTCGACTTGAGCTTCGAGCTTGCGTTGTGTACTTGCAGCTAGCGGCCCAATTCGTAAGGTCTGCGGCTCGTTTGAATAATTTTCTTTTTTTCTTGCCGAAGGCGTCGACCTTTCTGCGAGGGTAAACGCTGACGGTTGAAATATGGACGAGGAGGGAAAGGGAAGCTGGCTGCTCGTGGGAACTGGGAAAGGAGGGAAAGAGAAAGAAGGAGAAAGGTGAGGGGAGAGAGAGGGAAATTTGCATATTTTCAGAGGTGTGCAAAGCTGTTGGGTTTATATGTTTGCAACGGGAGCAGTCGCCTTTTGAGTGGTGGAATTTTTTATTCCGGCAGACGGTCAAATGAGGTGAACCATAGTTAGTTTTTTAAGTTGCTTTTTATAGGGTGAGATAAGGAGTGGCGTTAATGTAGGTTACATTTTTTGCAAATTTAAAGAATATTAAATACCTGAATTCACTTTTTTTACGTTTAAAAAAAAAGATAGGGATGAACGAATTCGTTAGTTTTAATGACCAATAATCAATGACAACTGATTGAGTCACACCGAGCGCTGTTGAATTATTAAGCGATCGGTACCCTAAATAAGCTAGCCGCGATGTCATGAGATACTTTTATACCAGACAGTCGCGTTAAGTTTTAAATGCAGAATGATTTACCTTCAAAAGTAGATCTGGAACACACCAGCGTTATTCCGGATATTCATTATTTTCTCTATTTGCATATTTCATCCGTTCATTTTCAGCCCCCAAAATAAACATTTTCAACAATAACCTTTCTCACAGCACCATAACCCCATCCACTTCACCCGAACCACATAAAAATTACGAATGACTACGACTCTCACGAAAGACCAATCAGTCCAGCAATTCCAATCCACATTACAGCCCCTCCTACATCCCACCTCCCCAGATCAAAAATTCGCTCAGCTCGCGAAAGGGTTGATCTCTCCCGCGTCATAACACCAGGCGCTTGCGCCTTCATTCCTCTCTGCGCTGCAGCAAATTGCCTTCCACTTCCGCGTTGCTGCGCTCGAGCATCTGGTATTCGATTCGCGCTGGCTTGCGCTCGCTCATTTGTCCCCGGGGAGCCGCAGGAGACACTGCGCGTATCTCTCCCCGTGATATTTTCCAAGGGGCTTCGCAGGCACACACACACACACACACATCCCTAGGCTTCTTATCTCGTATGCCCGCGCGCTTTGGAAATGGGATATGAAAAGCTTGCGCTGCCGAGGGAATTTCTCCGCTTTGCTCTCTCTCTGCTCCACTTCTCTCCTTTTTTTTCTACTGTTCCAAGTGCTAGCTACTCTCCCTCTCTCGAAGAGTTCGCGGGCCGGATATTGTATTACGTCGTTTATTGCGACGTGCGAAGAGTGAGGAGAATGACGAGTCGAGGAAGAAGCGAGAGAGAGATTTGAAATTGTCGTGTCGGAGAGGTGAGCTGTGTGTGTGGGTAGAGAGCTTAGGGATTACGGGGGGTGACAGATCGATACTGGACTGTATATGGAGTTTTGTCGAAGGGAGACGTGAGTAGGTACGTGATAGTCCTTCGCTGCTGGCCTGGTACTTAATGAAAATTGGGAGTTGGAGGAGTTTGAGGATTATATTGTTTACAAGAGTTTCTGGTGATGTAATGGAGGCTTGATAGGATCGAACTTGAGATAGTTTTTAAAGCGATGATGAGTGCCCTTTATTTATTGGAAAAGTATTTTTGTTGATAGTTTAATATTAGTGCTGAAGTTCGTTATAGCGTAAAGTTATTTTTTTATATCCTTTTTATAGAACACCTTTAGTAAATGAGCTGATTCCCTCAAGTAATTTTCACGAAAGTTTCATTATAATTCACTGCAACATTCTTTTTTCAAGTTATTAATTTAACCTACTTTCGGCAAAAGTTGATCAAACGAAAATCGCTCTCAATTTTAAACATGAAAATTGCTCTGACCCCTTTTAAAAATTTTCCCGCGGAATAATCGAAGGAAGAATCATCGAAAACTTCTCCCCCTCGACCATCTCATCAGTCCCTTCGTTAGAAACTAAAAACACCTTTCCGATAAAAGCTCCAAGACCATTACCACCTCGAAAAAAGCCACCTCTCCCCATCCCACCCAAAAAAAAACCAACGCACCAGCTCAACTACATATCCGACAAATGTAAAACGACGCGGCGCAAAAAGCCGCGAGAAACACACATAGACACGAGGAGAGCGCAGAGTCTGAATATATATATATCCGAGAGAGCGCTGCGGAAATTTTTATACTCTTGGAGCGACGCCCGCACGTGCGCGCCACGAGCACGCCGGGGACAGTTTGACCTACTGACACTTTGCTCTCCGCGCTTTTCTGGGGGGGCCGGCTGCGAATTTTTCCTGTTTACATTGATTTCAGCGCTGGGAAATCGGCGACAGTCTTATAAATATGAATGGACGGAAGGTGAGTGTCGGGAGCAATACGGGGAGTGAATTCGATTAGGTTAGGGGAGTGTAGGGAGTTTTTCTGGAAATTCGAATGGCCGGCGGAGTTTCGAAAATTTCCGGGGATGGAGAGAGCGGGGATCAAGTCGATCGTATGAGTAAATAGAATTTTGGAAATCTCGTGCAAGTTTCAGCGGATTGGGACTCCGCGCGCGTGTTTTAGCATATAGATAAGAGTTAGCGTTCTGCATTGTATGTTCAATTTTAATAAATTTGAATAAATAAAGCCTTGGCTTATTACACGGGAATTCTACGGGGTAATGAGAATTGTTCGATCGAGTCTCCGGGAAAGTCATTTGGAAAACTAATTACATGTGATTTAATGTAGGGAAATTCTTCATTTTCTAGGGTCGTTTGTGAAAAGTTTTTAAAGTCATCGTAGTTACACTGTGGACAATTTTAAAGTGATCGCTTTTTACAGTTTCATTATTCCGATGGACTTAAAAGTTTTAAAATACGCTTTGTTCAAGCGTTTAATTTGACCTTATAAAAATTTACATTTCCCGTTATCTTTTTGTATAGTTCAAATACTGCATATAAATAAAAACTACTTTTTTAACATAAGCACGGCTCAATCTGTTTGCCTTTGTACAATTTTAACCTAAGCCCTTTGAATACATCCATATGTATAAACGACCTCTAAAAAGCGTCTCTTTTACAAGTCAAGAAGCATGTCACAAGCAAACTTTTTTACTTTCGCATATAAACGCTCGCTCTCGTAATGGCGCTAAATTGCAAAAAAAAAGAAAAGAAAATATAAATTTAAATTTATAAATTATGCAAGAAAGTGATGAAAAAACATTTATACATGATAAAAAAGCAAAATTGGTTTTATAAGTAAATTAAAAAAAAATTGTTAAAATTGCTTGATGAGGTCAAAGAAAAATGGGAACCTAAAACTTTTTTAACATTTTAGGACCTTACAAAGTTAAGTAAAAAAATCAAATTTACGGTAATATTTAACTCGTAAAAGTGGATGAAAAGTAAAAATGCATTTTATATGTGCACTGAAGTAGAAACAGTCCGCTCTGGTCAGACGAGAGGACTTACTGTTATAATTATTTTTATTCTGAATTTCATGCATTTTTGCGATACCATAAGAGTGTACGTCTCTTTCTTAGCTTCTATAACCTTTTGAATTCCTTTGATACTTACTCAGCTAAATAGAATGGATATCCTTCAAGGAAATGAAAGGTTCCGACTTTAATTTCCGATCGAGTAAATCCGCTTTACCTACAAGTCGTTCTCGATATTTATTTCTTCTATTTATTCATCGATTTATTAGTTTCCACCGCACCCCCGTCTTTCCACACAAACGAAATCACTTTCCAACTCTCAAAACAAACCTAATTCCCAACCCAAATTACGCATCACATTATCCATCTCCATTTCAGCGTTAAGTTCGGCCAAACATTTAACTCCCCGTTAAATTCATCTCTGCAACCATAACCGCCAGAAACCCGCAGCTAAATGGCAAAGGCAAAACGGAGAGAAAGCGAAACCAGAGCGAGAGAGAGAAAGAGCGAATGCAGCAGCGGCATAAGACAGGCGGAAATCAGCCGGCAAAGCCCCGCGGCTTAGACCTCTCCGCGCGATCTCAAAGGCGCCAAAGTGCTTATCGAGTGTGAATGCAGTAGTCGTTAGTCGGCTTTCTTCGCCCCCTCTCCTCTCTTTCGGCTTAAACGGCTTCTATAGCCGGCATATAATTTGCCAGCGCGGTCTACCTGCGCGCGTGGGCTGGCAAAAATTACCGCCGAAAACCATTCGGGCTTCCGGCCTGAAAGCGGCCCTTTGTCTTTTGCCTTTTCGCCGGGGAGAGCTCGCTTTGTGCCTGTTTTTCGTTTGAATAAGTGATCATTGGAAATGGACTGGGCTTTTGCAGTGTAGATTGGAGGGGGGTGGAGGAAGGTATTGAGTAGGTGGAGGAAATGCATTGTGAGAGGATGTTTCTTGGGAGAGGGTGAGGATTTGACTGGGTTTTTAATGTTTAATTTTGGGCGTTGAGCTTTTCGAGAATGTAGAGGAGCGCGATCGTCGGGATTTTCGAGGGATTCGCTTTTTGCTTGTTTCGACTTTTGCTTATTCAAGGAAGCTCTGCAATATAAATTTTTCATCGGAATAAAGGAATCTGTTTTTAGGAAGACTGAATTTTTCTTTTTACTGCTCAAGTTCATGTCTAGAATACCAAAATTTGATTTATTCAAAGCGAGCAAGTTACTTCCGTTATAAAATTTATGTATAAAACCTTCGAAAAAATCCTACATCGTAACAAGCTTATTTTCATAATCTCAGTTCAATAAGCTTTCCACGGAGAACAAACGAAATAACTGAAACACAATTAAAAATTTTTATCCACCCCATTAACACCGAAATCCAATAAGAATTTTAATTAAAAAAAACTCCCAACAACCAAAAAAAAATCTCACTGAGAGTCTAGAAACCAAAGCAAATAACTCCTTGGCCCAAAGCAATTTTCGCCCATTGTCCGCGCTCAACGGGGCGAATTAAAAATTTTCGCTCTCCAGGCCCCCCATCGAGCTAATAATTTCTGAAAACAGACTAAGCTCGCGTGTTCGAAAAGTTGGCGCTCAAGCGGCGCTGAACTTAAAAAGCGCTACAGACCGCTCTCGTATCATTTTCTTTTAAAACACCCTGGGAAGTTCATAACAGCGCGAAACTCGTTGGCGCGCGCGCGCGCCGCAAAAACACTGGACTTTGCTCTCTCGGACGGCAAAAAACAGGTATTACGCGCAAACGCACAAATACGAGGGTGACCGTTTGTAGCTGTGAAAAAGCGCGAAAGTTGTGAGCTTAAGGGTAAGGGTTAAGTTGTTTGGTGAGAGGGGTGAGGTAGCTGTTGAGAAGTAGGGTGAAGGTATAATGTTTTTGTAATCTTATGTGAGTTATTTGTTGTATTTTTCATATAGGTTTGAGTTTAAATTTTTGGAGATATCGATGGGGACTTATGGTTTGAATTTTGGGGTGAAAAATTTAATGCGGGGTTTAACATAATATCGTATTTCAGGCTGTGATATATCAAGTGTTTATCTTCGGTAATACGAGCTTTCAAAGCTAATGGAGGAACCTTGTTTTTGCTTGCTTCTTAACGTTTTGACGGCAATCTGTCATTTTTATAAAGGATTTACTTACAATTAATAACGTATTATAAAATCACTTTATTTTAATATTTTTAAAAATATTAGGAACGATGTGCACAGTGCTTTGGATGTGAAAATGCCAGAATAATGTTTTAGTAATTTAATAAAATATGTCATTGACGTAATGTTTTCATATTACATTTATTTGTTTTATTTTAATAAAATAGCAAGTTTACAATTTAACTCCATCTCATTAAAATTACATGCTTTTTATGATAATTTAACAGCTCGCTGAAGCGTCAGAAAGTTTTTGCATAAACTATACAATTACTCCCAGGAACTTTCCAAATTAGCATTTTAAATGCGTATTGCTTTGTCAAGTGGAAAGCTCTATTACTTTCAACTACAACAAACGGAAAACAGCATATAATATAATTAAAAACATGTCACTATAATTAAAACCAACATTTTTTATTCGAATAAAATTCCACTTCTCGCACTATTAATCTCATAAACACCCTGGCAACACCAATAAGAACTCCTCCTTAAAACTTTCAGCAAGCCTCTGCAAACAACCTGAAAAAAATCCAAAGTTTACGCAAAAAACAAGACGATTCAATTAGCTGAAATTCTATATACACACCGCTAAGAAAAAGAAAGTTCATTCTTTTTTGCGTAGAGACACCAACTACTGCGTTTTCCCTGCGGCTAGCTTTATGAAAATCCCGGAACTTTTGCGATGTCGCGCGCGAAAGTCGCCGTAGCTTTGTTTCCTTTGGCAGCTGCCGCATCTGCGCGCAACGTCTTGTCCTGTTTTTGCTCCTGTCTAATCTATTTTTTTTCTTTCTCTCTATCTCTAATGCTTTTACTGTAGCGCTTTCTTTTTCGCGCGCATTGTTTCATGGAGTTTCGGAGCACGCTTGAAACGAGCGCTGCGGAGTTTAGGTGAGCTTTTTATGCGGGTCGTTATATTTTTGTTTGGGAAGAGGCGTGTTGGTTGTAAAAATTTTAAGGTTGTCGGGTGGGTTGTTTCTTTTTTTTTTTTTTTTGGTTGTATCCGTAAAAAAGGTAGTGTGGATCGTATTTGTGTTTTGACTCGTTGAAGAAATCACAGCAGGAGGACAAGTTTGTATTTCGTTTATTAATAAAGATTGAAATCGCATTGGTTATTTTTTTCTTAATTTTTCTCGACTTGACATTTTATTCTTTGCATTCGATTTAGAATTTACATTTAAAACGCGAATGATTAAAAAAATTTATAACTTTTACCAAACTTAATTTAACTTTCCATTTTTCCGTCCCATTTTAATCCAGTTGAGCGTCACTGAATTTAAAAAATTCGGGCCGGCAAAGCAAAATAAGTGTCCCAAAATAATTCTTGCCGACGAAAAATTCGAAAGAGACAGACATTCACAAGCGAATAAAAATTTACCTACATAAAAGTGCGCTCCTCCTCCCGGCATCAAGATTACCTCTCTCAGACTCCGGCACGAAAATTCACAATTTTTCGCTGCAAGTCTCCCTCTCATTTTTTCCTTCCCCTTCCTCTCTCTCTCGACCAGCGATTTCCTTATCTCATTTTACGGCTCATGTTCACTTTTCTCTCGCTCGCCTCTCCTCCCACCTCTCTCCAAAGTAAAACCATGTACCTACATAACCTACCCCCAACCCTCCCGATCGAGCTTCGACTCGATTTCCCGCTCCAAAAGAGCCGAATGTACAAGTGTGCGTGTATGTCTCGTGGAGCTTTTATGCGCTGCCGCATGTCGGAAATTTCGCCGGCGGCACGAAACTGTCCAAGATTGCTCCACCCTCTCGCGCACTATCCACCTAATTAAACCTTCGAGAGCGCAGACTGGCTGGGTTATATAGGTAGCCGGAGCGCTTGTTATCGGCGAAAAATGAGGTTTTTGAGGGGGGAGGAGGGAGGAGCGGGGGAGGGCAGTAATTGTTTTTTGCCCGCAGGCTGTTATATGCGCGGTTTGATGAAGGTTATTGACGGCGCTGGCGATGGAGGCTTTTTAGTGGAAGGCGGTGGTTATGGCGGTGGTTGTTTTGCAACTTTTAGTTTTGCTTGAGACGCGTTGCTGCTTTCGTGGCAGGATTATTTTATCGTTGTTATTTACATCAATTTTCTATTTGCAATATTCTTTGCTTGTATATGAAGTCAAACTTTAGCGGGTTATCAACCAATTAATTATTTTATACGTTTTCAGAAATTTATACGTTTTGTCAATAAAAATTCTACCAAACAGCTTTAGTCTGCGACTTGTTACGGTAAAAGCAATTTCAAAATTTGATTTGTTCAAATGACATTTTTCGAGCTATTTTGAAATTCGTTTTCTTAAATATTTCAAACTTTGAAAAATTTATGTCTGAAAATTTCGCTCTCTACTTTTTCAAAATTCACAAAAATAGCCAAATAAAATTCGATCGATTATTTCAAAACCTTTTAGATTTAATGCAAATATGTCGTGCAACAGTTATAAAACTTTACAAAAAAAATAAAAAAATAAATAAAAATAAAATCCTCATACCATTCCACACAATAACCATCCATACCATCATCTTCTCTATTTATAAATGCCTCGCTAATCAAAAGAGCAGCGTCGCAAATTCAACCCCGCATTTTATTGTTAACCCGAGCCATCCCCATAGCGCAAACAGACGCGCTCAGCCCACGCACGAGCTGTCATCTTCAATAAAAATATCCCGAGTCAGATGAATAGCCGCGCGAACAAAGGCCACTATGCCGAAAAAAAGAGAAGCGCGTCAACGCGCAAAATGCTCATGACCTGCATCAATCACGCGCCTTTATGAACTGCGAGCGAAAAAAAAAACAGTTGAGTGCTGCGTTTTCCTAGTGATAAACGGATAAAAGTTTGCTTGCGAAAGAGCTGACTAAAGTGCGAATGTTGGGGGAGGGTTGTGTATTGGTATTTAAAGTTAACGTTTATGATACAGGATGTGAGTGGTTGATTTTTTTGAAATTATTCAAATGATACAGTAACTTGTTTTAAATATGTATAGAAACTAGTTTTTATAGTTTCAAGCTGATATTTATAAACAATATAATTATTTCCTTTCTTTTAGTAATGAGTCCATTGTTTGAAATAAGACATAAACTAAATTCGAATATAATCCATGTCATAAAATGTTTCAATATAGGGAAAATCCAATCAAGATAGAGCATCGAATTTTCTCAGATATCATAATAAATGACGGTTAAATAACAGTAGATAACATTAATAACATTGTTGAATATGTGACATCATGTCATGAATGGGTCACCCACGTCAGTCAAATACGACATATTTATGGAATTCCTTATATTTGTTATTTCTTGCGATTTTACTTTGTTGTAAATAAGAGGGATTGGTTTAACCTTTGTAAAAATATCATATATTACGTATATTTAAATAATTCATGTTTATAATCAATTTATTCTCTTTAATAGATGAATATTTTTAAATATTTTAAAATGTATTAGTTCAGAACAAGATGGACAGCTCGTAATAAATATCGTGAAATTTATTTTCTATTATTTTTTATGCATATTTTTGTTTATATAACGAAGTAAATTCATTTGCACAGGAATTATTTTTTCACTTTTTCACTTTTCTAAAGGCTCTTGTAACTATGTTTATGATTCATAAGAGAAACAAAATTGTTTTTCATTTATCTCGGCTGATTTTTTATCTTGTTGAAAATGAACCTATTATATTTTTTTTAAGTGAAATACATTGATGTTACTTTTACAAAATATTGTTCCATATTTTCTTCTGTGGTAATATACTTTTTCTTTATAACCATCCACATTATTTATTCTTTTCTTGTATTTTGGTTAGCTTATTTCCTTGCAATCAAATGTATCCTCTTGCCTGAATTTCCCCTAAAATAAATTGTTTACTCCCGAAATTGCTATTCTAAAAATAAAAAAAAGGAATTATCTAAGATTACAATCGAAATATTAAAAACCTGTTCTAGAAGATCACAATTGTAAAACTGTAATTACCTTCGAATCGCGACTCAATCAGATATATTTTATCCTACGTTTTCAAAAAATACACCTTCTCAAAATCTAATATCCCAAATTGAACCAAAAAACCATTGAAATTAATAAACCCACCAGTGGCAGCCCACCCAGCAAGCACCCAATCACCATCCAACAAACCCACCACTCCTAATCCCCCAAAAAATCCCTACAAAACATCCAACCCTACAAAAAAATCCCATCTCCCTCCGCAAAATCGAAACACAACGCAGGGCGCAAGGCACGCGGAGGGTTGTCCGCGTTATCTATGCTAACGAGCGCCGCCTCGCGCTAAGCAAACGAGGGCGCCGTGTAAACAGAGGCATAGATTTTCATTTCTGGCGGCGGCCTCCCTCTCCTCTCTCTCTCCATAACCACCACCCCCGCAGCTACACTCTTGTGCGCTGTTCCGGATTACAAAGCTCGCCTTCAGCGCGTCGGTTATTTATCGTCCCTCTCTCTCTCACTCTCTCTCAGCGCGAAATTTCGCGCGCAAAAAGCGCGCCGAGCCCCTTTGTGTGCTCCTCCCACGCGTGCATGCAGCCTCAAGTTGTCTAAGCGCATTGTTTCGCGCGCACGGCATAGTTGCGCCGCCGCAGCGGGTAAAAATGGTATCGCGAGGATGGATCATCGCCGGCGAATTTTGCCAGGGGGGGTTGGAGGATGGAATTTCTAAAATAGTTGCGGTCGAGTGAGATTTTCGGGGGAGAGTGCAGCTTTGAATTATTCGGGGGGCTTTGGTTACACGGGTTTGGTTATTAATGGCTGTTTTGGGGAGAAGTCGATTGTTTACGGATGGGCTATGGGTTTTGGTTTATGCGGGATATTCCCGGGATGTTTCGGTTAATTCGTTTATGCCGCTGTGGAGTATCGAATGGGATTTTGGTGAATAATCTTCGGCAAGGTTTATGGCACGTTTAATTGTTGTTTTGTATAGTTTGCTGACAGTCGATTTCATGTCGGGGTATAGAGCGGCAGCGACAACTTAGTAAATGTTTCATTATTCAAACAGTTGACGTTGTAAACGATATTAATTTCTAATAATTGGGGGACTAATGCGGCTGATCGAGAGAATAGACACGTTTTGGGTGTGAATTTAATTAACCACGTGAATTTTTAATCAAGTATATTCAAGAAGGCTCCAAGTACCGCCAAATCAAGTTTCTTTGTTAGGCTAGAATTTCGTATACCAGACTCTCGTAGTTCGAGTAGTTCATCGAAGTGTTAATTAGTCCATTCAGGAGTGTATAACTTACTAAATTAATACCTATGTGCAGTGGTAAATTTTCTGCAACAGTTTCTACCACAATGCTCTATACATTAATTATCCACTATTAATGAATAGAATTCACGCTTCCAAATTTGTAAATACCGCATACAAAAACATTCTTATGAATATTACAAAAATCTAATGAATTTAAAATTCACATATTCAAATAAAACATTTACAAGCCGCACTAAAAATTTTCACAGGCATCCAGTAATATTTAATATGCCCAACATCCACAAATCCATTACTGAACTCTCACCAATAATCCTTAAACAAAACGTACAACAACAATGATAAAACTCAACGACCGAACCAACCTCGCGGCCGCCTCTACAGCCTCTTTCGCAAACGATCGCATGCACACATCTCTTCATCCCTTGGCTCTCTATATCGACGCAGCCACGCGAGGCTGCGCAGCGTCAAAAGAAAATCCACTGGCTATACGCAGTTTTGGGGGGGGGGGGGGGGCTTTATTTTTCCACGCGGCTCTATGCGCCGAATGAAAATGACTCTCGTGCGCGAGCAACGATTTGCTCTAACGCGACGACAAAAGCGCGCGTATAATGGAAAAAGTGGGAAATGGCCGGGCGCCTGTATCGCTCTGCTCTTCGTACATTGTGTCTTTTTTGCCGCTTGTTGTGCCTGAAAAAAAATTTTGATTTACCCCGCCCCGAGTGACGTTTATAAGCGAACGAGGGATGGGAGAATGCTCGATAGGCCTTTTGATGGGGATGATGTTTTTAATGGCGATGATTGTGGGGTTGGAAGGTTTGTTAGGGTTTGGAAAATTGTCTGCTCTGTATACATGGTTACGTTTTATTTTTAAATATTTCATTTTTGGCGGTTGATTTTACTAGTATTTGGACGCTTAATGTTTGTGAATATTATTTTATTTTAGCTGTTTGAAATAATCAAATTCCTTTTATTAATTATTCAGAGGTAAATTTTATACATAGTGCATTATTATTTCATAATATAATTACGACAATTAAAGATTTTGCATTAATTTATATTAATTTAATGTATAGTCATTAAATTATATTATTTAAATGATATTATAACTTATATTTACAAATTGATATATATTTTTGAGACTATTATTAATGTTATTTGCAACAAAAGCTTAAAACAAGAAAAAGGTGAAAAATTATTATTTAAAATTATTCTTGATTCTTTTTAAAAAGGGAAAATTCTAATATACATTTTTTTATGACTATACTGTTTCAATTAATTGTATATAGTTAATTGAATTAAGCAATTAATTATTACATCACGGTTATGTATTTATGTTACAGGTGAGTTTTAATGGCCACTGCTTCATTATTTCGAGTAATTTACGTAAGTTTGCACTTTCATACTTAAAGTTCTTAATTTATGCAAAGAAATTGGATCTTAGAACTTATATACTGAAAAAAATAAAATAAATATATATAAAAAAATTAATTTTAATATATATATACAAAGATTTATAGTTTATTAAAATATACTTTATTAAAAATAGAGAATATTATAACGCTTCAATGTACATATTTCTGTCTACTGTTAAAAAATACATTAGAAAAAATCAGTTAAAAAAATAAATCAATAAGTCATTTGTCTAAAAACTATTCATGTATCAAGAAAAAAACATCCTGTAATAATTTCCTTAACAATATATTATAAGCTAACACACTCTTTAAGTTTAACAGCAAAATTACACTTTGAAAGTTAATGAAAGCTCGAAAGTGCGCACAGCTTCCAAATCCGTGGAATACTTCAAGAATGAGCCAGATTTTTTTCAATAAGATTTCTTACTTGTCTTAACGTTTTAAGCGTGCATTATTTATTTTCAACGTATTTTAAAACATATATTTTTTTATTTTACAAGCATGAATTCGCTGTCACATCTGCTAAATTAAATTAAATTAAAATCAGGAACAGCACACGATCAAAAAATACGAGGTACAAACAAATAGATCTCTTATATTTAATATTTTTAGGTTTCTTATATATTTCATGTTTATTCTTAGCTGTGCTTCTTGTTCTGTTTAATCGCGCGCCGCCTCCGAGTAGCCTGAACGAGGGAAAAACAGATGAAAGAGCCGCTCGATGATCTGTCGTCTGAGACGCGCGATCGTTAATCTTTCTTTTCTCGATCCGGCGTGGCTTCGTAAAAGAAAATCACGATGACTGGATTAAGGTCAAATATTTTCTAACAATATTTTTGATTTCTTTGGTTCTTAAAAAATATAATTTTTTTATTTAATCGGGTTCATTTTTTTCTAGGTTTGATTAAAATTATAATCAACGTGAGTTACTCAAATTTAATGATTGATTATTTGTCTGTTTTTGTAACGTTATAGGATAGGAATCATGATAAGTGTGTTTTAGATTTATTTATATGAATAGCGCACACATAAGTTCAGAAACACTAACAGAATCACGTACCTTATTTGAGAGTACGCATTGAAATGTTTACTTTAGGTGCTCACTTAGGATCAAATTAATAGTTTTATTTAATCATTTTCTAATTATTTTCAAGAGAAAAAAAGGGTTTGAAGTTGACGATATTTATTTGTAACATTTGAGAAGGTAAAATGCCAATGTATTCCAGTAGTTTTAAATATTATAAACTTACGAATAATATACGTTTTTAATTGAAAAAAATAATGAATAAAATTAAAAATTTACTAAATGTCTTAAATATTTGACATCCTCTCTTAAATTACGGTCTAAAATTGAATCATATCATTTTTTAATTAAAATTTTAGGAAGTTAATTAAAGTTTTGAAAGATTCTATCTAAGTACCGTTTTCAGTAAACAAACTTAATTTTTTTGCAGGTGAATTCTAAAATTACTCTGCCAAATTATGTTTTTATTTGCAAACTCTTAATATACAAAGTTACTGAAAACTCTTATTTTTTTAACTGTAAATTCAAAATTTACCTATCTCTCAAAATTAAATGAAAACAGAATGAACCGAGAAGTTTGAAAATGGTCGCTTTGTGTTCATGATAATGCATCTGTGCAATGAAAGTTTGATGCACCATTCACATGTAAACAAAGCATCCACAATATTCATATTTACCTTTGTTTAATAACTATAGTTATATTGTTGGATTACGGAATCCGTCAATTATTCGTCAGTGAACATTTGAATTTCTAACGATGAAATATTTTTTTGTTTGTTAATAAATACGAATAATATTTTACGATTATAAGCAAACTAATCACAAAAATAAATTTCCAAAACATCGACCAGACGCATAAATCTTTTCTTCACCAAACAATCGCAGACCGAAAACAATCCCCCAATCAATAATCCTCGCCGAAACTCCGCACCAGTCATTCCTCAATCCACGCGGCGCAACCAACCTCCCATCCCCACCTACCTTCCTTCACTCCTTTTCCCGGCGTTCTCTCCTTTCTCAGATATTTTTTCTTCCCTCCCCAGCCACCCTTGGTCTTCTGCCCTATAATCGTTTTCACGAAAATTTGACCCCGCGCTCTTATCTGCAAGAGATGAGTGGTTTCGTGAACGACTTAACTCGCCGCCGAGAAGCGGGAAAATGGATTTTCCCGTCGAAGCATCGCGCCAGCAGCGAGGGAAGGGGAGGATAACGAGGGTTCACGGGCGCGGAAAAGAAATTTATGATTACGCATTCTGTTTGATCGCGGAAGAATTCCGAGCGGAAAAAGGTAACTTTTTCATTGCGTTCGAGCGCGAGTCGAAGTAAAAAGTCCGGGAAGAGTGGATGGGTAAATATTTTACAGGTAGGATTAATGATGTATTAGACGAAAGTTTGGCGGTGGAAGTTGCCGGAGCGCGGGAAAAAAATTTATGAAAAACGAGCCTCTGGGGTGGAGAAAAGGCAGTGTAAAAGCAGAGTGCAAAGACGATTAATATTTGCTTGTTTAAGGAGTTCCCCGTTGAATCTTAAAGTAATTATCCGAATGAATAAATAAATTTGCATTCGTTGGAATAATATTACAGAAAAATTCTTTTGCACTTCCTCCTGACTTCAACAAATCCATAAAAACCAACAAATCACAGTGAAGACACCTTCAACGCCACTCGAACAAACTCGCTACAAAAAAAAGTAAACCAAAACGATCTCTCAAACCCGAGCCACAAAACTTCCTTTCCCCCAAAGCTCGAAAAGCGCTCAAAGCTCGTAACCGCGAAAATTAACCGTTTAATCCGGCCCTGGGGCTCTAGCTCCTTTCCATTTTTCGTATTTGCTTCTATCCTGTCCGTCCGAACAAGTAAAACGAGAGCTGCAAATATCACTTGGGGGGAAGGGGGTTCACGGGCGAACGAGAGTGGCTTGAGTTATGCTCCGTTTTTTGAAAGCTCGCTCACAGGTATGGGTATAAAAGTTTTGGCTGAGAGAGCGGGAATCGCAAAGCAATCAGGCCGGATTAACGAGTTAATTAACTGCCGGCGACGAGTTCGCGCTTTTTGGGTATGTATGAAATTGTGATAAGAAGTTCGTTTATAGTTTGGTAGTGGGGATTTTGAGTTCGAGGCAAAATTTCAAGTTAGATGGTTTTTCAAGTATGAATTATTGTTGCGATTACTTTTTTTTACACTTTTCTTTATATTGTTAAAAATATGATGTACCTTCATTTTTTGATAGCTTTTGTTGTATAAATCAGTGATGTGAAAAACTGAATTTATTTATGAGAGTCAGAATTAAAATATTAAATTTTTCACCTTTCAATTAGATTATAAGTTAATAAATTTAATATACTTAAATTTATATTAAGTGGAAATTCATCTTGGAACGAGTGAATTTCTCTCCAGGAAAATTTAGTCTACGTTATAGAGCGAATTAATCTATCATAGTACGGTGAATAATTCGCCTTAAGTGCTCTAATGACTTGCAATTCGTGCTTCTATTCTGAAACGCTTTATTTAATATAAGCATATAATGCTTTCTTTTTTAAAAACGTTATGCGCGCAAAAGCATTGACCAAAACCGAAATTTCACCGCTCCACGTTAAACGCGATTACGAGTTTCGTAACTAAGAGACTTTGTTTGCTCTTTTCGGAGGATGTTCAACAAATTTAGCATAATTGCACACACACGGGGCAACGTAATTTATCCGCAGAAGCATATTCAAAACACCCAAAATTCGTTGAGTGTGAGTTGCTCTAAAATTAGAATAAATATTAACTTTGCAAGAGTAGATTTTGGACATGATTGGGTTACGTTTACGCTTGAAAATGAGGAGCAAGTAAAACACTTTATATAAACTTATTGTATTAACTTGTCCTCTTAACTCGAAAATATATACCTTCCCAGCTATAATGCTTAATTCGTACAAAAGTCGTATGATTTATTCCCATTTAAATTAATTATACAATCCAACGAATTAAACGAAATAAATAACGAACCCCCAGTAATACATCCTCTGCAAAAAATTCGCTCGTAAAATCAAACTTAAACAATACAGCCGAATGTTTTTCCGCGCTCGCATCCGTGCAGCGCTGAAAAAAAAAACGAGATGCACTTTTTGTTTCTCTTTGTATACGCGATATTCATCAGCAAAGTTATGCGTGATTTACGAGCGACGTGAGCAAGCGAAACCGTACAAAGATGCACAAAAAAAAAGAGAGTGGAAGAGGAAGGATGATCAGCTGTCACGCGATATGCCGTTATCGCATATACGGACTCTCCAGACGCTGCGTGCGACTGCTTTTTTTTTCAATTTCTTTTTTTAAATGCTTCCATAAATTTCGTTATGCTGCATCGTGATTCTTCGTGAAGTATTTAAGCCTGCCACTCTCGGCTCTTTTCCGCCTCTGTGAATTCGGATAAAAACGAAAAAGCTGCTCGACCGCGTGTATGGAAAAATTGGATTTGATTCTTTTTTTTTTGCTGGGAGGATGGTGTAATTGGATTTTATTGTTGGAGGAAGTGATATGTGAATGTGGGTAAAACATCGGTAACTAATCGAATTTGCATATATGATTCGAGCCTAAAAATATGCAATGAAATTAAATGATTTGTAGAGTTTCGAACGTATCAATTACTTTGGATTTATGTTCGAGCACTTCAACTCGCTCGTTATTCGGCGTATTTACCGGGAAAGATTATTTTAATATCCCGTTTTTTATAACCGTCAAAGTCGAGTATCTGTCATAATGGATCAACAATTTTTTTTTTTTTTTATAATAGTACTAAATTTTAGAAATGTGGTTTGAAAATCAAATATTAATTGTCAATATTGTACTTGTCATTTTACAAAAATAATCCAAGTAAAACAATAAGTCCGGATGGGTTTTAGTCTAGCAAAAGTCTGATTTTTAAAATCCGAGGTAATCGGTAATATTTTAACTACGCCCATAAATCCAGATTCAATTTTTTTGTTAAAAAATCTAGAAAAAAACGCTAAAACTTTTTTAGAGCTTTTATAAATGATATTTTTAGGATATTTTTTTTGTATGCAATTCTAAAATGCCTCATTCCTGGAAAAGGTTTGGAATTTTTTTTCTAGCCCTATTAAAGATAAAATATAAGTCCGGCTTAGTCTTAATTAGTCAGATTTTTACTAGACCGTAAAGCTAAATAAAATTAAATACTGCTAAGCGAAAGCTATAAAACTTGTATATTATTTGTGCAGAATTTTCACAAAAATACTATGTAATTGTTATATAGATTTAGTAAGTTTTTCAAATTAATCAGAACTTTATCTAACATTATTACACCTAATTAGTCGTATTAAAAGTTAAGTTTACAATGAAAATTAACATAAAGATATATACAACAATTCTATCAATTTTTTGCAGAGTTTTTTAAACCGCTAAATTAATGCCGTGTTCTCTACAAAGCCCTATAAATTCCTAAATTTATTTTGAATTTTAGGTATAATAAACAAATTATTTTATATGAAAAGTCTTTTGTAAAATTTTGCGAAATAAAATGATTGAAATAAAATGCATCTTGTAATAGAGAGCTTATAGCCTAATTTTAGTCTAATTCCTCGTAAGAATTCAGTTTAAGAATTATTTAGATATTGTAATTTTTATTAAAAATTTTATATAAATTATAATATATTGCAATTTTATTAATTTAATGTAAAATCTAACTTAATTTAAGTTTATAAAAATGAATTTATTGATCGCCTAACTTAATTTATCTTTAAAATCTAATAAAAGTTTGACTAACATGTATACTATTATTGTTTCTTAAAATAAAAATTTTGGAAAAAGATACAATCTTACTCCAGACTTTTTCCAAAACTTTATTAATGGATTTTTTAGGGGCAAGTGTCAAATTTAAACTTAAAAATACTAGTTATTAAATCTCGGAAAATGTCTGAGATGAATAGGGACCTTCTTTCTAGAATAAAAAAAAAAAAAATTATATAAGTCAGGCACACTGAACCTAGCCAACTATTACTAGAAAATGATGGTAATTTATAAAAGTACTTTATAATTTTGCTACAATATTGTTAGACTTTTGTTATACTAGACTTAGACATATTATTTTTACTTCAGAATCATTTTTCAAACGACATATATTAGCTTTTTTTCTTCATGTCCTCAAATCTATCTATTTCTAAATGCACGTAAGTCCGCGAAATCATCAAACTTGCTTTCTAAACCTCCAGCTACCAACGCTGCAACCCTCGACATAAAAATCCCCGCTAAAAAAAACGTTTTTAATATTTCAACTTTAAAAAAATATCCATAAACCTCCTCGTAAAAATTCCCAGCCGAAATAGCCTAGGAAAAAACTCCCCAAAGAAAGCGAGCATCGCAGCGCGCCAGCGTAAAAAGCTTCAAAATCTCCCAACAAAAACTCCATCTCGACGTCCCCTTAAAAAATCCTTCTCTCCCTCGTCCATCGGATCAGCCATCATCGCGATCATCTCCCCGTCTAAGCATCACTTCGGCACTATATAGCCAACCTCTCCCTCTCGTCAAAGCCACTTCGATTTAGGGACGACGAGAAGAGATAGCCGAGAGAGCGCGAGCAAGAGAGAGAGAGGGAGGAGGTTAGGTGGCGCGTCCAAGGAAATCCGCGTGCGCTCGGCGATAACGGCTCCTGATAGGACTACGAGGAGGTGACCTCACTAACGAGTTAGGAGAGAATCGCGTTGCAGCGTTAATCTGGGCCCTGGAATGTGTGTCGGATGTAGACTCTCTAAAATCCTTGGCTATCGCTTTTCCGCTGTTTCATGAAACGGACTGGTGCTTGACTTTTGTGTTGGATGTGTAGTCGAGTGCGTATAGCTGTATTTGTACGTACGTTTGGGAGCGTATACGTGAATGTGTGTATGCGCACGCGCGCGCGTCAAATCAGAACAAATTTGTGCCTACGTATGCGTCGGGATTTAATGCTTTCATATTGTATTTCTGCATGTCAGTATTTTTTTTCGTCGGTGTTTGCGCGTCTGCGTCTGTATCGGTGCGTACATTTATATATGCCATAAAAGTAAATTGGAAAATAAAGGCAGGAGCGCGCCGACAAGGAGAGCGTCGAGCCAGTCCCAGTGGGGCATCGATTTTCATAAAACCCTGAGAAGTGCAGTCTGTTACCAGACGATGAAACCAGTCATGCGTAGTTTATTCCCCTAGGTCTTGCCTACGAAGATGGGAGCAAGATTTCCCGAATATTCCATCAAAATTGATGCCGACGTTGACGAGAAAAAAATATTCTATTTTTATCCCGCTGAATTGCGCCTCGCGCGATTATCTAGATTAGGTTGAAAATTATTCGAGTAATATAACTCGATCAAATTTTATAGAATTTCATGGTAAAGGAAATTTTATTTAACTGGAGGAGCTTTTTCCTCTGCCCAGTAATTCATTTTATCAGTTTATGTAATTATATTAACTCAAAGTATTTTAAATTAAATCACTAATTTTAACGCTACTCTTATTCTCAATTAAATCATTTTACCGATTAATCTACAGTTAGAAAAGCAACTCTGAGCAAAACGCTAAAAAATATTTTGTATAAATTAGTCCAATAATTTCTTTTTTTGTATACTCGTATATTTGTATAAAAATACTCTACCTTTTTAAAAAACGCACAAAACCCAACGTTTTAAATACTCCCAAAATCCTTTAGATTTATTCGTCAATCCTTAATAGCCTTTAAAAGCTAGCTCTGTTTTAGCATGTCAATTCACTAGCCATCGAGTTTCTTTGGAATGGCTTAATCGAATAAATCAAAATTTTGGGAAAACTTCGATATGATTCTTTATGGAATGAACGGAACAGATTTCTAAAAAAGTCAATTTTAATTGTTATTGTTAAATAACAAATTTTTTCACCGATTTTTAATAATTTTTGTATCTACAGTTGTTAATAAAAAAAAATTGTTTAAAATATTGTATAAAAAAAGCCAGAACCAGGATTCCAGAGATTATTATAAATAGACGAGGGTTCAAGATCTTGATGTTTGTATGTCCTTCCAGTAGATAAAATTGTTTTTCACATTAACATTAAAAAAGAAATTCATCAGACCAATTACCCCAAAATCAGAATTCAACCCAGCCTCGCTCCCACAACTCTTCCTCCTCACCCAGACACTTCCGCAAAAGCACTTCCCGACTGGCCGTCGGCAAAATTTACTGGCCCTCAGACGCAGATTTGTCGATGAGAAAAAAGTGACTCTGCCCTCCGAACTTCAATCCCGCGCGTATACACATGTTTCCCCGAAACTCGGAGCATTCGCAAGAAAAGCTTCCACCACATTTGGCCTATTATGCTGAAGGCTGCCAGGGCGATCCTCTTGATGGAGGATGCTGAAGTTTTTATGAAGGATCGAGGGGTGGTAGAGGGAGAGGGAAACTATTTATAAATGGTCGCATTAATAAAGCAGCGAGGAAGAAAGTCTGAGTTATATAAGCGGCAGAGAGAGCCCGGGCGAATGTGGCCGGACATTAATAAGGATTTTTGTTTCTTACTCGGGGGAAGGGGGTAGTGAATAATTGGCCTTGGCGTACTTTGCGCCGGGTTAGAAATAGCGTTGCTTTTTTGATGAAGAATTGTTTAGTTAAAAATTTCGGATCAAGCTAAAAGCTAGCGCGCGTGTTGCTATTAAAACAGACGTAATTCACGCTCCCCAGTCCGGGAAACCTAACGCCTGAATATTTAAAACAAAGAGCAATAATTTCATCGTTCAGTAGTACAACAACGATAAACTGCAACAATGAATTATTGAACAGCTCCCCAGACGAGAAGCCATCCTTATCATCCAACCCTGCGGCTTGTCGCTCGTTCAAATCCTGAATCATTAAGCGAGAGCCATATCAGTCGACCGGCGCAATAAAGAAGCCCGGAAATACCCGAAATATTTGAACTTTAATATCGCGCCCACGCGCGGCATATCGAGGAAATATCGCTTTACACGTGGAGAGCTAGGCGAGAGAGAGGGGGAGAAAAAAAGAAACTCCCGCACGTATATACGCAGCGGACACGTATTCGCCAGGCATTCCTAGCATTCTACTGGGGCTCTGTCTGTCCGTTCGTCGAAACAGGGTCTGAGAAGGGTCGATTTCGGTTTGCCGGCCCTGGAATCCGAGATTTCGTTCTGTGCTCCCTCGTCGAAGATGCACGAGGTATAGTATAGGAAGGTAAGGGTGGGAGTTGCCGTGGTGGAATAATACGTAGGTCGAGGCTGAGTTTTCTTTTTTGCTTCGCGTGGATGTTAAGGTGTCTGCATAATTTTTGTATTCTTTTTTTTTGTGACTTTAAGGATAATTGTATTTATTTTTGATTAAATATAGGTTTTTATACTCCGTGAGCAAAGTTCGATTTCACTCATATATGATAATAAAATAGCGTTCAAAGAATCAAGCTTTGTACTCTTTACTACTTACTTACTTTGTGCTCTTTTGAATTTTTTAAACTAGCTTCACTCAGGCTATCGCTAAATCGCTTTCTTGCATTTGTATCAAATATAACTATTGTTTAATCAATTATAAATTTCCAACCTCAAATAGTGAAAATGTAAAAAATATCTCTTTGAGCTTTCAGATTAATGATAAAATTTTTCCATTAAATCTTATTAGAGTTGATTTAAGTACTTCTTCCTCAATAAATTTTGAAAACTTTACAATCGCATTAAGAAAAACGAAATAAAGCCCGCCATGCTTTTAAATTAAGAATAATTTAACATAAATTACTCGCAATTGTATTCAGTGAACAAGTACTTTCACAAAATTGAAAGTAAAATATTCATAGTATAAGTTCAAAAAAACGTTTCTCTAATACGAAAATATTTGTAAGCGAAATTTTAACGTTTTGATCTATGTGAAAATTTATAGCAGCGGCCTTTTGGGAATGCCAGATTCGAATCACTAATGAAAAGAGGGTGTATATACATTGAGGAGAAGAGTTATATACTAAAATGGAGTCAGACGATTTTAAGCACATCGTGAAAGTTATGATCGATTTACAAAAAATTCAGATGATTGCAAATCAGTAGTCGAATGCATTCATCAAGGGAAATAGGTTCGACGAATGGTGCTGCCGAGAATGGGCCACAATATTAGGGGTTAATTCAAAAAGTAATTTTGAAAAACCGATAGTTTTTCAAAAAAAATTCCATCGAGGAATTTTCAAAGTTGATGATGGTCAACCTGCCGTGAATATTGACGTACTTGACACAGAAAGTAGGTTAAAGTATTGCGATAGAAAAGAGAATAGGTAGGAAATTTGAATTTCAATTCGCTTTTGAGAAAATCGCGTTAAAGAATTTTCCAAGAAACTTAATTCGTAAAATAAGTAAAAAATACATTCAATTAACCGGATAGTCTATAAATTTTCGTTAAAATTCCAGTAAAATACACCGACAATAAGACACAATAACCACCGCGTAATTTAATTTATTACGCGCATCACTATAATTTCCGCATACGCATAAATTCGATTGTGAGACCAATAATTATTATTGCTCCATTATTTCCCATAAGTATCAAAATCACCCGACCCACTCGGCAAACTGTAAACACTAAAATAATTCACTATCCTCCCACCACCCCAATATTCCCCCCAGCCATTAGCATTTCTCACGGAACCTCATCGACCGCACGAAATCAAACAAAAAATCGTGCCACCCAATCGCCAACCATTTTCCCTACCTCGCAAAAAATCTCACCGCTAGATAATCCAGTGATAAAAAAAAGGAAGCTTAGTAGCCGAGACTGGACGAGTCGTTTGTTTCCCCTCGCATTAAACGTCGCCGCGATGGAATTAACCGAGCGCAGGTCAATCGGTGACTTTATTGGGCGCGAACACACGACACGCCTACGGTACGCGGACGCATTCATTTTTTTCCGGAAAATTCTCGCTCGTTAACGCCGGCTTAATCGAGCGGGTCTAATTGGCGATTTCGATTTTATATTGGCGGGAAAATAGGGAATACGTAGTTTAAGAGCGGGTTTGGAGAATTTTTTGGGTCGGTGAGCTATATTGGCCTGGGAAAGCATTTTCAGAAGGGAAATCGGTGGTGATTTGATAAAAAAGGATTGCTTTATGTGTGAGAGAACTAGTATGAAAAACTGGCGTGTGATTGGACAGCAAAGTTTTATGCCGGTTTCTAGTTCACTTGAAAAAAAAGCGGTTGGTCAGGGATGAGCTGTAAAAAAGTTGTTCCGATATCGGAAAATTCTTCCTGTATTTCGGGTATATATATATAAAGTAACGTTTCATTCGAATTAATAACGGAAGATCATAATTGGGTCGAAAAAAAGTTTTTTCTGCTGCAGAAATACGAAAGAAGCGAAAAAATTCATCTCAAAGTTTTGAGACGTGAACTATTTACTGAATTTCTGATTAAAATGTTAAAATAAATAATTTGCACTAAAACTTTAAAATTTTTCTAAAAAATAAAAAACTACCGAGATAAAGATAAAGCCCATAACGCGCGCAAATTAGACTTGTTCCCATTAGCGTAATTAGCCCGCGTATAATCCCCCTTATATTTAAAAATTAATAAATACAAAACATATTTAGTTAAACCTCGCCACCATTTCCCGCTCGCATGCTAATAAGCCATGCAAAAAAAAAAAATCATAACGAATGCACGTTAAAAGGCACCCGATATGAATCTTAATACATTTTCCAGCGCGCTTGGGCTAGGCTCGCGTGTGTGCATTTATATATCGATTGCCGCAGCTCTTTCTCTCTCTCTCTCTCCTTCTCCTGCAATAGCTTTCAATAATAACCGCTCGTAGTCCCGGTAATTTTTCCAGCGTGATTTACTCTGCGACCGCGTGCGAAACTTTACGAGTGAATCGTAATGCCACCCCCATTCCCGTTTAACTCGCAAAAAAGAAATTTGTTAAGTTAATTCATCGGGCGATCGAGTATAACAATAACGCGAAATTTAATTTTCCCGCGCAAGCTCTCGAATTATGCGAAAAGAGCTGGCAGCGCGTGTATAAATTAAGGGGTGGGGGCGAACTGAAAATTCGCGTTTTCGAATCCTCGGCGATAAATCGAATAAATCCGACGAGAGTTAGCGAGGTGGATTCTGCGCGCGAATCCAGGTGTGTGCGTGGGTGGCTGTATTCTGCTCCCCCGCGGGAATCGATGTTCATTGACGCGATATTCGTGCGGCTGGATGTGAAACTCGCAATGCAGATGCAAGAAGATCTGCTACGGCTGTGATTTAATTTTGCGCGCGCGGGCGACGGGGATAATTTTATTTTTATGCAGTCGCGGGCGGGAATCTCGTTTTTGAATAATGCTGCGAATTTTTTCGTCGGTTCTAGATTTTTTGCGAAGATTTCAGTTGTAAAACGAAGCATTAATTTTTATTATTGCTCGTTTTGTACTTTAATCTGGCTTAAATTCTTACACTGCCCGATCAAGCAAAATAAAATTAAATCAACGTGTAAGCTTGACGAGTCCATGTTAAATTTCGCGCATAAAATCATCCTACATCCACACAATCTACACCATTATCGCCCCACTTTTCACTTAAGATTCAAGGCGCGGCGCTTAGGAAACAAATAAGAGAAAAAAAAAACCAAAAACGCAAAAGCAAACGCGCCACTTTATATTCCTACGCGTGCAAACAGCCAGGCCGCAAAGTGGAGCAAAAGCCAGAGTAAAACGTCAGCTCGAATTGCGATCGAGTTAAAGAAATTACCGGGGGGATAATCAGCGCGAGGCGCCCGGCTAAATAAAGCGGCAAAGACTTTAGGCCGACTGCACGAAGAGAAGAAGAAAAAAAATAGCCCAGGAGGCCGAGCTCAGGAGTTAATCATACTCTCGGTTGCGCGGCAAAGTCAACCTTTATATATCGAAACGCGGCCAAGATTATCGCCTCGAGCGAGCGCCGAGGAACGAGCTTGGTTGAAGGAAGAAAAAAAAAGGAGAACGACGGCATAAGGTGGATATTGAAAGGCGAGCGGAAAGACGCGAGGTACGTTATAAATAAAACGAGGGCCGGCGCATTGCTGGATCTATAGAAAAAGTTACGCTGTTTTCGTTTTCGAAAAAGGGTAAATATTTTTCCGTTCTCGTTCGGCCGCCGGACCCGTGTGTATATCGCGAATTGTGTCGATCTGACCGCGACGTGTATACTCGTGTTCGGTAAACAAAGCGAGAACTGTTCGATTGAAAGAAAATAGTAGGTATAGTGGCTGGGTGTGTGCCGGAAAAATTTGAAGGAATTATTTTATTTATAGTGGAAGTCGGGGAAAATAAATGAGTGATGGAAAAAGCTTTTGGAGAATGAGAGCTGGTGATGCCGGCGTTCTTTTGGACGGTCGGAAAACGCCGGAGTTTAGGATGATTAAAATTTCAAAAGGATCTAAAATTGGGTTAACGAAACGCAGGGCGGCTAAACTATGAGCAGAAATATATATTGCAAAACTTTACTTCCGATGCGAAATGGGACTAAAATTGAACTAATTTGCAAGTTAAAAAAGTTGGTTTTCGGCGTTCCGGCTTTCTCGCGGCGTTAAAAAAAAGAGCTAGCCCGGAATTTTTTTCCGAAGCTTTAAATATGCAACACGCTGGATTTGAAAAAAGCTTGCGTGTTTGTACATAACAAATATTTGTGTTTTATGTAAATTTTTTTGGTAAAAAAGTTCTTTTATAGCTGAATATTTTATTTTTCGATCAATGCTATTTATATTTTAAAAAAATTTTTCATTTCTAGAAATAATCACGATAATATAGCCACTAATTTCAAATAATAATATAATTTTGATGTAGATTAGTCCAAAACTAAGTTATGCGTAAATAGACTCAAGGAATCAACAGCTACCGGGACTAACTTTCCATCGATCAAAATTTAATCCACTACTTATACAATCTATACTCAAGCCGTAAAAGTAAAATACACCTTAGAGATTAAACTTTGAAAGCACTCCGACATAAATAAATCTTTACATTCTGCAAATAAAAATTCATCCTCCACCATAAAAAGAACTTCACCACTTGAATCATTAAATCCACCTAAAATCCATCTCAGCGAAGACACTCTAAATCACGCGTGCCTGCATTCCAAATGAAACCGTTCCCCCTCAAGTCATAATTCCAAAAGTGTGGACTTTTTACTCGGCCATAAGAGGCTCCTTTTTATCTGGCGTTAAAAAAAGGAGGTAAAGTCGAGATAGAGCGGCATATAATTAGTCGGCTTTTCTTGAGAGCCCAGATGGGTGGGAGCTCTTTGGCAAACTGATAAATTACAGAGCATTTTTTGCGCTTGAACTCTTCGCGCGCACTGCACGAGCATCCTTAATTAGTGCTCGAGGAACGAACTTATTAGCTAGAGAGAGCTTTCGTCTTTTATCAATGAGCTTCGGCCAGACTAGCTCCGGATCTCAAGTATATAACGATTTTTCCGATAACGTGTGTTGGAGAAAGACGCCGGCGTCGAGAGGAGCCGCTCGATTGCCGGCTGGAGTGAGGCAATTTGCGAGTTACATTGATAGGCATTATTTTTTTTTTTTTTTTTGTTTAGGAGGGAGAGTTGTTGGAGTGTATGAGGAGATGGATTTTTCTTTTTATGAATTTTGAGAATTTTATGAGGGTGGTTAATTTTTAGATGAAAAATTGGGCGCGCGGAGAGGAACTGCTGCAAACATTGCTAATTATACTTTGTAGCCGGGGAAGTTCTTGTTTTTTTTTTTTACGGAGGGCTTCGTTTGTTCTAGCGGCGTGTTTGTCAAAGTTGCGAAAAATTTTGTTAGCCCTGCAAAGAAAACTGTTGACCTACTTTTGACAAAGTAATTCGAAATATTTACCCAAGTTGTCTTTCAGCTGAATTAGCTAATAAAATTTTTAAAAATCTTGGAAGCTCAAGGAAAGAGAATTAAATTGGCCTTTATTTATTCACACCTTGATAAATAAAAAAATCTTCGTTCCACTAACCGATCGAGTAGAATTCGAGAACGTCGAACTGCCCCTAAAACGACTCGTTGAATCCTCCCAAACTCCCGGCAATTAAAATAATGGCCGATCAACGAACTAGCGCAACACGCGCAATCAACATCCTCTCTCACGGATCGCCCGTTCAAGGATAATAAAAGTCTCTCTCTCCCTCCCGCGAATTTTCAATTTTCGAAAACAAAGTTCCCGCCGCGCGCACGCGAAGATCGCTTAATTTCCTTCGAGCTGCCGCTCTGCTCCACTTTTCGTCTTTTCACGTCCCCCCGCGCGCCACTCTAACTTTCGCCTCTCTCGGACCGAACGTTGAGCGATCGGGCGAATGAAAAAACCACGAGGAAAGGGCGAATCGAAGAAAAAGGAACTGTATATAGAGGTATTCGCGCTTCTTTTCTTTCTCGCGTGCTCGCCTTTTTTCGCCTTATTTATGTGGCTGTATACGTTCGGGAGGAGGGGGAGGGCTGAGATCAGCTTTGTTACGATACGGATGAAGCTTGTGCGCGCTCGATTGATTGGCTCAGTGAAGCTGGGTGGTTTCGAAAGTTGAAAGTAATGTGGTAAATTTTATATTGAGCTGGATTGTTTTCGAATGGTATTGAGACGCTGTAAGTACGTTTTTGAAAGCTAATGCAAGCGTGAAATAAAGCTATATAGAAGTAGTAAGATTTAATTTTTTTTCCTAATTTTTGGTTCAGGAGATTGAAATGTAAATACAAAAAAAAATTGCATCTGTACAAAATCAGTGCTTATGAAAAATAATTCACAAATGTTAAAATCGTTTAAAATGAATGTCAATTTACTCCTTATCCACTCCCTTTCTGACCCACAACGAGCGCTGTTTTCTCGACTTTAATGATTTTATTCAGCCGTAATAACGCCAACAATGCATATAATAACGCAAGGTCCTCAGCTAGATAAAAAAAAGAGAGGACGCGCGAGAAAAGGCAAAAAAAGCCGCAAGAAGAAAGAAAAGGAGCGTTCCTAGGGCGGTGTGTAAAAAAGAAAACAGGGAAACAAAGGCGAAGCCGAGAGAGAGGGAGAGAGAGAGAGAAGGTGGCTGGTAACAGGTGCGGTCGGGCCGAGGCAAACGAGCCGTCGTTTGTAACCGGGGTGCGCGCAAAAAGCACCTCCAAGACTCCCCGGCGCTCTGAATTCCATCCTAAAAAATAAACTAACGCCTGAGCAAAGTGTTGGCGAATAAAAAAAAAGATAGAGCCGAGAGGAGCGATGAGGAAGGAGGGGAGAAATATTGTTACGGTGGAAACTTTTTTTTATCAGTTCTGGATGCCTTGCGCAAAATTCCTTTGTCCTCTTTATTTTTTCCTGTTTTTTTCTTTTTAAATAAGAATTAGAGCACTGACTTCGTAAATTTTTTCTGATATCTATTGCTGACGAAGATCTATTTTTATTCTTTTGTTACATATTTGTTTTCAAATTAGTTAATTTTACATGATGAAAGCTAATTTAACGAATCAGCATATTTGAATGTTATGCGTTAACTAGTATTTAAGGCAACGTGAAAGGGTCGAGTAGACATCTTTATGGAATATTATATGGGAACCTAAAAATTATGTTGTAAAAGTTCGTTAAACCAGTAAGACAATTTTTTTTTATAAAGATTATATGTTTTACTAGAAACTGATGGTGTCCATTTTTCAGAAAAGTTTTACTGAATTAATGAAAATTATAAACAGAAAAATATCAAAATCCGAGCTTATCGACTTTACCGACTTATTATAACGTGAATAATTTTTTTAACATAGTTAATGCTACTTTTCTGAAAAACGGACATTCTCAGCTTCTAGTATAACATATAATCTTTACAATAATATTTTTCCCAACTAGTTTGATGAATGTTTACAACATCATTTTAGGGTTTCCGTAAAACATTCTGTATAGATTTCTATCCCACCCATTTTACTTACCATTAGTCTTAATTTCATAAAGAGAAAGATTTAAATTTTTAGCACTTTATTAAAAAGTTTATTTTCACATGCAACGAGCCTTTATATGCAAAGTTGAAGATCAGTTAAAATTTGGAAGAAATTTTTCCTGTATAAATAAGTAAAAATCAGCTGTTTTTTTATTGAATTTTATGCAACATCAAAAATGTTAAATAATTTAATCAACTATAAATCTTTATCTAGCTAATTTTGAATAGCTTGTAAATAGAGTATCATATATACAGTTCAACGATCTCTCAAGTTAAAACACTTGATGTGAATATTTAAATCTGTGCAAAACCAGACTCGAACCTAAAAATCTTTAACCTTCAGAAATTTTTGTAACCAAGGAGAAAATATTTTCTGTTTCTTTATCAATTCTTAAATATTATTTTTTTTTAAAGCTAAATAAATAGAATAACGTTTCTTTATTTATTCTCATATTTGAAGTTTAATAATATTTGCCAGCAAAGCTAGAATTATGTTATTGATTGTGCAAACGACTAATTAAGGATGATTAATTGCTCAAACAACGTACGGGCGTGTTAAAATAATTTTTCTCCCCTGAAACTTCTCCAGCAAGCTCTCTAATTAAGAATAAAAGACATAAATCAATTGTACCCGCGACCAGGACGATGCCTGCCGCTAACTTAGAAATTTTGCGTTCTCTCGAGACTAATTTTATTATTTATTCATTCTTCGTGCCATTGTTCGCTCTGTTCTTAGGTTTTGATAAAATGTGCTAAATTTTAATTCGTAGCTGAAAGATAAATTAACTAGAAATCATTGGTAATATATTTATATTAATTCTTAAAGTTTTTTAATGAAATTTTATTTTATAGTTAATATTAATTAAAACTTTGGTAACGGCTAAGCTGAAAATTTAAATATGTATTATTTTGCGGTCGATCGCTTTTATAAATAAAATAATTTTTAAAAAATTAATAAAAACAAAAAAAAAGTAATGACAATACTCTATAAATGCCGAATAAAGCGAAAATTAAATTTCTACGTTAAAATCCTTTGATATCCTTACCGTCCAGGATAAAATTCATATCAGGCACCAAGACTCTCGTTCCGCTTTTACATTCCATTCCTCTAAATCTGGAATGGCTCTCGCTTTTAGGGAATACAAAAGCAGCCCTAAAATTAAACAAATAAGTCCGAACAAAGGAAGACGGCTCCTGGAAACGGAACCAAGAGCACTTCCAGTGACTGCACATCAGTCGCGCTTGTCCCTACTCACGAGAAGTCGCAAACGAACGTCTCTTCGACAAAAAAGGCCCCGAGGCTAATTATCGGCAGTCGTGTATTGTTAATTGCGAGCGCGCTGCCCGGACAACAAGTACCTTATTAGCCTTTTGGCCCGAGCGAGCTCGGCTCTTTAAAGATTCAGGCCTCGTCGTCGGCCGATGCAGAGACAGGGTCCAGTGGAGATAAATAAAAGGGACCTGTGTGTAGTGTGGCCGTTTTCCCGAGCCGATCGATTTTTGCTAGAGTCCGCTCTTGGGTTGTCCCCGCGCGTAGGCGCGCTAAATTTCGCTAAGGTAGCAGCTGAATATTTTTTTTTCTAGATGATTTGGTTTGAAAATGAAGGAGAGAAAGAGTGGAGGGCGAAGTTGTCCGCATTCGCTGGCCGGCTTCATTACGTTTAGAGGCTTTTTACTACTTAGGCGGTGTGGTTGGGTTCAAAAAGGGAAAATTTATTTGATTAGAACTACTCTAGCCATATTCTTTTATTGGTTATTTTAGAATTTTATCATAAATTATACTTGTAAAAATGTTTTGGTTCATTTATTGTATTAATCTTTTCCAATTTAAATTTATAATTTTTGTACGATTCTTTGTGAATATTTTTACATCAAATTATTAATAAAAACTTAAAAATATAATATTGGTAGAAATAATAAAATAATCAATTTAACTAATTAATTTTGCTAAGTATTATAAAATCTTATTTTTTTTACAGTTTTTTTAAAGTAGATTATATAAATTTTATGTTAAAAATAGTATAATTGTTAATCATAGATAAATCAATCTGTTTTTATTACAATCTACTGTATTACAAAATTAAACTAACATAAGTTCAATCCGATCTATTCTACATATGTATCTGTGATTGTTTGAAATAAAAAATAATATACATGTAGTGTACTTGTACCGATTGAATTTTCAAGCCAAGTGCCTTACGCTACTGGTATGTTGTAAAAAAGTATAGCGCATAATTAATATAATTAACATTGTATTATTTTAAATAAGATTTTATCGTAAATAAATAATTATTACGTATTAACTAACTTAATGTGTTCAGCATAAATATTATTATCACTATTTTTTAACTGTAAAAATTTAATGTTTTATTTAACATTATCAAAATTTAAATAAAAATAATCTAAATTATTATAGATCATTGACTTAATACCTAGAAAGTAAAAATTTTGTTTTAATTCAATTCAAAGTGTTGGACTTCAGTCTTAGCATCAGAACGGTCTCTAGCCAGTCGTGCGATAATCGGCCGCTAGGAGTGCGTTTTAATCACAGATCATCTCCCACGATCATCATCTGCTAAGTGGATCAGTAATGACCCCACTGAAGACAAGTTGTCTATGCCCCGGCCACCTCTTATATCTCCTAGACCTCGTTTTTCTCCTGACGTGAACACGCCTTCTCAGGCCTCGCCACCTTGCGGATGAATTTTGAGTCTTGAGTATCTTCGCCCCTCCACCTCGTTACTCCAGCAGCTGCGCGTGCCGCCGCTAGAGCAAAGAGAGCAGCAACCGCGCTGGCGCGAACTGCTTACGTCTGCGGTGCTCCGAGCGATGACACGTGCTGGGCGTACGGCTTTTAGTTTTAGAGAATGGGACGTTGTTAGAGATTATGGATTGCAATTTTCTAATGATTTTTATTAAAGCGGTGCAATATATTTGCACGTGGATATTTCTAAAACGGATATTAGATATGGATAATTTGAAACATCGGATAAGTAATTGAAAAAAGAAACACGCATGTATTAATTTAATTTTACAGGCAGTTACTTTATCGGCTAATAATATAAATTATATATTTGAGATATTTAATAATTAATATGAAAACGCATATCAGTATCATTTACGTTTTAATTGTAATGCGCATAATTATTATTTATGCGAATTAGTTAAATTTTATTGAATTTCATCAATAAATTGTTACAAAATGTTGAATAGAGTTCATTATTTGTTGAATTATGTTATTACAGTAAAACTTTAATAAAAAATGAAAAAACTTTTGTTCAATCCAAGTTTGTTATTTTCATTTTCATGAAACTTTGTTTCCAATTTAATCTATAAACTTATAGAGTCTGCTCTAATAAATTATAAAAAAATTGATTTTTTATGAGAAAATATTACCAATTAATTAAAAAATTCTTAATTTATCATCATTTTATGTTGCAATTTTATAAACACTTTAAATACAACTCATACTATGATGAATACTCTCTTGAAAATTGTTTTAAAAATTAAATTATTATCGAGGCTGATAAGAAACCTGAGTAATTGTCGTAAAGCAAAAAGTAAACGCCCCCGGGTGGGCTCGAACCACCAACCTTTCGGTTAACAGCCGAACGCGCTAGCCGATTGCGCCACGGAGGC
>UELX01001666.1:0-40382 GCA_900480035.1 Eupelmus urozonus | reverse complement strand
AGCTTGAATCCGTCGTTTAAATCCATCAATCATATTTAAGAAAGTTGTCTGTCCGGAGCATTTATCTAGTCATCATCAATACACTGCCTTCAAAGTTAACTATATAATTTCTTAAAAACATTATACCATTATTACTTTACTGCTTGATCTAAGCTATTTACTATAATCTAATTTATTATACGTACTAAAATTACAATATGTACATTTTTGCCCATCGACTATCAAAAATTCACTTAATTCAATGTTATAATTTATGGTGACTGATCACGAACTGTTTCATGTATCGAAGTAGTCAAAGATGCGTGTCCCACTTCTGCGGTCACACCAAGAAGCTTTTTCAGAATTTAATTAAAGAAAAACGTTCGTGAGCAGAAGAGCTGAGAATAATTATGACTTTATTTATAGACTCCATTTATGAGCTTAGCATTTCGTATCGTCGAGCCATGAAATCATAAGTCTAAATAGTAATAATGTTTTATTAGAAAAATCTGTGCGCCGAGAACTTTTTGCAATTGCAGAGGCATATATTTGGCCTTCTAAGTCTTAAGACTGTCAGATGGCAACAGATGGTAAAGAAACGAATGAGATACAGTTTCCGTTCATTGTAGACGTCGTGCATGTCCAACAATTTTATCGGGCTACATTCCAGGAGGCGTAATCCGAGAAGGGCATTCAATTTTCGTTTCCTTTATTGCTCTAGTCGCCCTCAATAAAGAGAATGGACTTTCTTGCTTACCAATCGTTTTGACAAATCGTTAAAAAGAATGGGTAGATTCTAGCAGTAAGCCTTTGAAATAAAATTATAAATAGTGCAACATAGTGAAAATTAAAACAATCTAGTTATGAGAATTCAAAAATAATTTCATTACGTATATGCAGGCATACACTTTTAAAATGATTAATATGAAAAGTAAGTAATGAGATACAGTTTATTACTACAAGTAGAGACAAGAAATTCATTATAAGCGATGAGATGAGATCAGTACAAATATCATTCCATCATACTCTATTTAACTAAAGATGACTACTTGCATTCCTAAAAAAAAAAAAATAATAAAAACTAGAAAATAGAATATCTTCCCTCAATCCAGCCTATAAGATCCTTCCATTTACGGATAATCCCATTTACCAAAGCTTACCACTATCCCCCCAAGAAAAAACCACCCAACCCCGCGGCAGTACCATTATACCTCTCTGACCCGCCAACTGCCCTCGACTTCGCAGCTCGACAGCTTAAAAATTGCATATAAACACAGGTGAGCGCAGCACACCGACGCCACGAAGCATCTCGCCAGGCGCGCTTGGGAACATCCGTGGGAGTCTGTCGGTCTGCGCGCAGAGGAAATTTCAGCGCCGGGAGATCGAGCCGATAACCGATCCGCACTCTCCCGAGGTCGCCAATTCAACTACAGGCGAGCAGCTGCAGCCTCTCTGGGATGATTAGAGGCGCGCGGGCTTATTTTTTTCTTTGCGCCGAAGATCGAGAAAATGTTTATGCAGATAGTTGCTTGCTTGGGTTTGGTTTTGAAAGAAAGATAGAGAGGGAAGAGAGAGAGGATTTTAGAGGGAGTGGCTTTCGCAAGGTGCGATACGCTGTTTTATGCTAAAATATTGGATTTTATGGAAGCTCAAGGCTTTTTCTTTTTCTTCTTTGAATAAAAGTTTTGATTTTTTCATTTTAAAACTTCGTCGAACGGATAAAATAAGATGATCTGAATTCATAAAAAATTTAGAATTAAATATCATATTGTTGTGTGTTATTCGTTAGTGAAATTTATAATTGTATTAGAATTTTATAAACAATTGTTAGTTAAAAATTTTAATATACATCTTTTGCTGTGAACATATACTAAAAATACATTAAGAAATATTTAGACAGTAATCATTGATTAAAACTATTGCTATTATTTTTAATTATTTATGTCTGCATTTCTGTAATTCCATCCACACACGAAACTTAAATTAGATAATTATTCTCGATATTTTTCCCAAGTGTGCTACTTCCCCAGCATATCAACCCCAATTTGGGTTAACTCCAAAGAACTTCTTAAAGCGAGCTAGAATCCCTCTTGTACGTCTACTTAAATTTAATTTAATTTATTGGTTAACAAAAATCCTAAAACACAAAGTTTCAATAAAATAGTATAAATAACAATAAGTTGTAATTTTAAATTAGTAAATAAATCTTGTCATTATCTTGTATTCAGTCGTATTTCATGGAGACTATACGTGGCCTGCAGCTTCAAGACGAGAGCGTACTTACTGTAGAACATAAAATCTTGGAGCAAATTAACACCATGATACTATCTTTCGCAACGTACTATTCAACGTCATAATTTAGAGAGATTATAATTTTGTTCTCCAGTTACTTCTCTCTTAATTTCCAATCGAAATTTCACTATAAATATCCTCACTGCAGCAGCATCGTATAAAAAGCGACAATAGTCCCTCCTTTCCATTGAGAAAAATCATCTTCCAAGCAATACTACAGCCAACCTTATGGAAAGCATCGAAGAAAAGCTGGAAACTCAATCCAGTCGGGCATTGAACAAGCCCCGGCCGAAGAAAGAAAAATCCTCGCGGACCGAACTCTCATACATACAGCGACTTAAAAGACTTTCCGCCGGGGGCGCACGAATTTCAATGTGCGTAGAAGAGAAAAAAGCGAGAAAAACGGCAGCGCATAAAAGCGGCCACGTGCGAGAGCGAAAGAGCTCAGGTATCCGTGCAGCCGGCATTATATATATCCGTGTAGCAGCGGGCGCGTGCCGAGCGCCACGAGCCGTGAATTCAGAATGCGAAGCGGCAGATGCGCAAGCGAGCTAGTCGACGCTCAGGTATATGTACCTTTACGCTAGGCTGCCTTCCTGGATGGATTTTAATTGCGATGGCTTTTCGTGCTGTGTTCCTGGAAAATTTCTGAACCGGATTTCAAGTTTGATGTTTGTTCGATATGTAGACGGAGCGGAGAATGAAGTTTGGAGAAGGTTGATGTTTGAAGAAGATTTTGCGTTTCGGAGGGAGAGAGTTTGGTTTAAGCCTTTTTTGCCACGGTCTGGGTAGTTTTAGTTGCGGGTTTACGGGTTTAACAGTAAAGTGTGAATTTTTGCAAGAACGAGTTTTGAGAGCTTTTTGCACTTGTACTTATAGTTTATGTATTAACAACATAAGTTTTAATTGATAACGAGGTATCCTTAAAATTTATACCTTTTATACTGTTTCAATAAAAAATTAATGAATTATTTACATTTGTAATTTTATAAATTAAACTTTTTTACACAAAACAATTAATCGTAACGTTTTTAATTTCAAATAATACTTTGTGACTAAATGATATGTTGTTACACACAAATACATTATGAAATGAGGAAGGTCATTACATCGTCAAATGATCATTCTAAATTACATTTAATCAAGACTTCAGAAGTATGATTAAGTCTACCTTTTTTGGCCTACAAAAACTTTTTTTTCACTTATTACTAGTACTCTACACAACCTAGGTCTTAAAAAAGGAAATAATACAATAGCAATATACTACTTTCAACTCGCACCAAAAAATCAGCTATTCTAAAAAAAACTAAAAGCAAAACACTCTCCATAAACCGAACGCCCCGTACCCGAAATCCTCGCTCCACATAATCCACAAAAACCTCTCACAATTTCCCTCGCTCATCGAGCTCTCTTTCCCACTAAGCGCTAGAAAAATCCACGAGTCTCCGCAAACGGCGGGCCCAGCGGGCCCCCGATACAAAGTATAACGGAACGGTCGCGCGCTCGGGCCCGAGAAAGGAGACAAGCCCGCGAGCGCACGAGTGTGCCACACGACTCTTATAAGCCCGAGAAAGGAAGAGAACTGGAGGAAACGAGATCGCGAGCCCATAATGAGACGAGCGCTCGTGAGCCCAGCATACAAGTGGAAGAGAGACAGATGCGGATTAATACGACGAGATAAGAGGAGTAGCTTGACTATGGGGGGATTTTTCGGAGTTCAAGGATGTGGGTTGAGCTGTCGTCGCTTGGCTTTGTTTGCTCTGAGGTCAGAGTGTTTGGCTGAGGTGGATGTGGTATGGGATGTGTGGATGGTTTGCTTATAGGTGAGCTTCACGGGCGTGAGGCTGATTTATTCAATGACTTATGTTAATATATACCAATTTTATTTTGGGCTATGACGTAATTGTTCGCGCTTATCAAATGGGAATAGGTAGTTGCTGTTGCATAAATGAATAATTATTTGTGGTTTTTATGCTCTCGAATTCCACGTGTATATTATTTATAAAGGTTGATATAGCAAACCTAAATCTGTGAATTTCTGATTGGATGCAAATAACTAAATGTAGCTGGGTGCATTATGTTCTTAACTATTGAAAATTGAATTAAATATTAAAAGTTTCTAATCAAATCAACAGATTAGCGAAAACCCGATTGCTTTTTTGTTTACTTTTTCTTTGGATGGCTTCTTTCGACAGACCTACAAAAGACACCTAACACGCTTTCTCGACGCTCTTTTATTATTCAGGAAGTGCTAAAAAAAGCACTTTAACTATCGTTGCGAAAGAAAGAAACGGAAATGCAAAAACGCTGTCTCCGCTTCCTTACAACAAATACCAAACTAATTGCACTTTGCTTCAATCCAAAACGAATTACCATCAGTAGTAGTCACTCTAAGTATTTTAATCAAACCTTTTGAAAAACATTCCATTGTCAAGCTCTAAACTGCCAAAGCACCCATCCTCTCGTGCGAGGATGCATCATCCCTCGCATAATACGCGTTACATAAATGCTCATGTATATCTCCGCGCGCAAGAACGGCGCAAAACAAAAGCATAACCGGGCGGGGATGGAATCTAACGAGCGAAGTCGCGTAACAAAGCGCGCATAAATGCATACACGCCGGGGCCCTGGCGTTTCGAATCGCGCCGGATTGGCTGCTGATATATACAAGAAACTATATGAGAGTGGCGAGGAGCTGGGCGCAAAAACGATGATGAGCGGAATAACAGCGAACGGGGTGGAAGAAGATGGATACGTGCGATACGGAGAAACAAGAACGCGGAGAACCGAACGAAATGGAAATGGAAATCCGATGTAATGGGAACTTTCGATCACGATCTATCCGAGGGGATTTGGTTTTTCGGCTTGGAATTTCGTTTTCGTTCGGCTTCGGAAAGTTTAGGAGCAGAATTGGTTAACTCAGATCATAAATTTTCATCTCGGTATTATACTAACGATCCCCGACGCTGCCTCAATGAATTTAATTAAGCAGCGCGAGAGCTGTCCTTTCAATGAAGCAAAAATACCCGACTTTCACTTTCTTCGCTCTCGCCTAAAAGCGCCCGCGGTCTTATAAGCTTAAGGGCCGAGCCCTCCGGTGGCTCCTTAACGAATCACGGCGAACCGGCCGCGGCAAAAAGCACGGGAAGTCGTCCATTAAATCCGGTCTCGCAAAAATTAAAAGCGCACGGCTGCAATCACGCGCAAATTGCGAGGAGAGAGAGAGAGGGAGAGTCAAAAGCGCGCAAAAAGGGCGAAGAAAACAAAACGATCGCCAGTTGCGCGCGAGCGCAGAAGAGAAAGAGGTCATGTATATATACAGAGGCGCGACGATGCATCGCTGCGGGAGAGAGAAAGAGAGACTGGCCGGACGAGTTTGTGCCCCTTGATTGCTTTGCAATCGGAGCCGCTGGGCCGCGTCGCTCGCGCTTATCAAAGGCCCGATCGAGCGGAATCCAAAGAGCGGCTACTGTACTGCGCGCGCGAGCCTCGCGCTTCAGCTGCATCCGCTATTTTCCACGTGCGATATGCCAGCGAGACAGATCGAAGACCGCAGCGGGCTTGACGCTCCGGGCTTATTTCTTCCTGCTTTCAGAGTCTGCTTTTTTCTTTTTTTCGTTCTCTTTTTTTTTTCTTTTTGTTCTGCTTTGCGCTTTGCTCGAGGGTTTTTGTACGTGCGACTGGATGTGTTGAATTTTGCAGGTGTGGTTGTAGTTGCGGGGGAAGGGTGAGTTTGAATTTTCAATTTTTATCGGGTGAGGGCTGAAGTTTTTACTTTTTTAGAGAGGAAGGTTTAAAGTTTTGTACAATGTTAGTATAAAATTGCACGAAAATCAAAGCAAACTTTATTATCGATTTATTAAAAGAAGCAACGAAATTTCCGGCCTTTTAAAATAAAAATAATTTAAAGTTATTTAAGGGACGACCTACATCGGCATGTTTCAGAGCTTCTTTTTGCAAAAATAAAAATTTCAGTTAACCTGTACTTTTATCGAACTCGTTTAACTATTGACAATATTTTGAAATATTGAAAATCTCGAATTCTAAAGGGATCTAAAAAAACTTGTAGCAATGGCATTTAACTAGTTTACAATCTTGTGAACCAATACTAATAAATAAGAAGTTAGAATAATAATTTCAATCTTAACAAATTTAATCGAATAATACGTAATTTATAAGCACAATTAGTTGCATTAAAATAAGTACTAGTTCTGTTAAAGAGTAATTTTAAATTTTGCCAACTCGGCGAGAAATTCGATATTTCTCCGTTTTAGTAAGATATGGTTTAAGCATTTCTGTGTTATGTTTCTCTTGAGTCATTTTGAACTCTCGACAAGTTTAACGAAATATAAAAATAACATTTTTTTGCATTTTATCTTTTACAGATAAGCCTCTTTTCTTTCCTAGATAAATGCACGTCTTTACATATATGAGCTTGCTTAAGCTGCAATCTATTTTTAAAACTGTGGTACACTACTTAAATATAAATTTTAAAAATAATTTTCGTTATATAAACAACGCAATATATTCAAATCAAACAATCCACACTCATTTCCCACCAGAAATTTCCGAAAACTAGCGCCTACTCGCTACCCAGGCATTAGGCTACATTAAATCGCGTAATCGCAAATGTCCGTAAGCCAAATGCGATTCCGGCCTGGGCAGCGAGCTAAATACGAAATTACGGGACACGGACTGATAAAGTGCCGCCTGAGAAAGATACACGCGCGCCGCGCTGCACTTGAACGCGGATAAGGAAATTTCAATAACACTTAAGGGCTCCTTTACGAGCTCTCGCGCAAATGAACGGAGGCCGCGCGCTCCGAAGGAAGCCAAATAAAGAAACGAAATTGCATAATTGTCTATTACACAAATGGTGTGTTGACTTTTTTTATTCAGTCTAGTGTAGCGTAATAGGAGTGAGAGCGTTCGCTCTGCGACAAACGAATTCAGTAGATGAATGAACTTTTTCAATTCTGTCTGCATAATAAAAAATTATTTCTAATCAGAGAGTAAAGCTTTATTGTAGATACATACAAAAGCGTTAAAAGAGTAAATTTTAAAAAAATCGTTAGACTTCACAACGCAACAAAGCGCACTTTTTCCAAAACAAGGTCTTGGCAGCGCAATTTTCCTCGGATCCCACGGCCTTCTGGCTCGCAAAAAGCATCTCTCATCCCGGCTGCACTCAGATACTCGACAAAAGAATTCTATAGTCGGCTCATAAAGGTTCTTGCCCTTTAACATACTTTGCGCGCACCTCTAGTTAATGTGCATTATAAGCAGCCTGCCGCGGCGTAGACGTCGCTCGCCTGCGCGCACTAAGTACAGAGAGAAAGGGATACCGTATACACACACGCACGTAGATGCTCGCGTACATGAAGCCGCGCGCATCCAAGAGAGGAGAGAGAAGGGCCTCGATTAATGGATGAGACTGGACCCGGAATGAAATTAAATTGACTCAAGGCGGATGAATTTAGCGAGCGCGAGCTCTCTCGATGGGTATTCCTTACAATCAGAGATAATGGAGCGTAATCAGCGGCAATGAGGCGGCCGCAGCCGCCGTCAAAATAAAAAATCTCTGCCAATTAACACTTTGCATTGTCGAGCTCTATGTAAGGACGGGCTGCAGGCTGTTGCTCGGGCTGTATACGCGGGCGTTGATTGCGCGACGAGAGACAAATTTTGAATAGCCGACAGTCGCGAGTGGGATTTACTTTCGAAGGCGACGCTCGATTTCTATTTGAGGCTGTGATCATTCGATTCGTGATGCGAATGCCAATGCGACAGTTCTACATGTTATGGTGTTTGTTATGCGAACTTGGTTTTTCTTTGGTCGGGATAGTCGTGTGGTAGGTGTTGTTCGAGTAATTTGTTAACGATATATGAATTAATAGATTTATATTGCTTTCGAATATTATTCAGGTCATCGTGTTTTTCTCTTGTATTTATGAATTAAATATTTACTGGTTATAAGAAAATTTATGATAACTTTGTAAATCTTTAAGATTGATTGTATAAAAGTAACACTAAAATACTCTGATGATCGTATTCAAGTAATAAAAAACTGAATACTTGTGCAATATTAAATAAATTTTTATCAAAAGATTGTATATTTATGAAGGCTAGTAAAGTCAACATAAATAAAGCACCAATTTGAATTTTAAAAAACTGTCCGAAATTAAATATTTAAATATATTCAAATATACAAAAGCGTTTTTTAGAGCCCCGCATAATTCGCCGATTCCAACATATCAAAAGCAAAAATTATAAAATTCGCATCGAAGCCCTCAATCCGTAACTGTGTTTATACTCGAGCTCATTGAAGTTGCAGATGATATAGTTGAATTAGCGACTTATCCGGCTTGATAGCAGTCCACAAACATAAAGCCACTCTCTCCCCCATTCATCCGATTGGCCGCGCTGTCAACGATTACACACTGCATTCAAATCTTCGGAGCGTCAACGGTCACGGAAATCTTAATAAATTCGGGATGTATATAGTAAGTTTAAAAAATTATGTAGTGAGCTTGGGATAGAGCGAGCTGTAAATTATGGGTTACGATGAGTAGGAAAATTTACGATTACGTTTACGGCCAATGTTTGTAAGCGTTGAAGTATCAATTCTAAAAATAAACGGTGCTTCGATGTTTGGCTTGTAAATCAGGCGAAAATCGCGTAGGATCATTTGTGTGAATTTATTATTGATACCATAATAATCGTGATGTAATATCTTTATTTGAAGTATTAAGAAACTTTGATAAACAATCAATAGAGGTAACAAAATAAAATAAAAGATTAAATAAAATAACAAGATAAAATATCACGATTAACATGATATTATAAATTAATGATTGATCAGTGTACAATAATATAGACTGACAGAATCCAAATCGCAAACAAGCCAAGAAAGTAAAACATCTCAGCAAAGTATCGTTACTCAAACGTACCAAAGCAGTGCCACGCAGATTTCCTGCAGGTCCGTTAAACTTTCTCGGAACCAGCCACAAACATCCAGCAATCCCACAGGCCCGCGCACTCGCCTCCTAGCACCTCACAAAACACTCAGCCTTAAGCGGAAAAAAAAGCGCGAGCAACGCAAGTTCAAGTACGTCTACGTTTTTAATTCGCGCTGCAGCAGAAATGAAAAAAAGCGGAGCGCGCTCCGCTCGTCGAGGCGCTCACGGGGATACGCGGACTAGTACTGCTGCGGGCTTGTTGCTCGGCTCGCGCGCGCGCGCGCGTCCCGGCGCCTGCTACTGCGCGCGCTCTTTCTCTCTTTCTCAGGTCGTTCCCTCCTTTTCCCCCGCCCCGGCTCAAAGCTGTTGCGCGCCCGCCGCGGACTCGCAGCATCGCACGGCTCTCTGTCGAGGTATATACGTGTATACCTGATGCAGCTGAGCTGCTGCGAGAGATGCGCGCATCAGAGCGAGTTTTCGAATCTGATGGGTTTACTGTTGTGAGAGGTGTGGGCTGAGCTTTGGCGTTAGTGCGATTTTCATTGATTATTGGATGAATGAATTTATGCGAATGGTACAGTGCTTTGGGATTGAGGAAGATTTCCTGGAGGAATTTCATATTTAACTTAGCGCGTTTGTCTAAAGGTCTAAAGTATGATATGCGAAAGGATAACTTTTACAAGATAAAATTTTAAATAAAAACGAGAAAGTATAGTATTGGAATTTTTAAACAAATTGCTAGAAATATATCTACTACGATGTATTTCTATATAATCAAAATTATTTATTTCAAAATTAAAATTACAGAAAGTTTTTTCGTCCCTGTGTATGTCATCGGAAGTAGGTCTATAATTTAGTTTAAATTGTACCTAATATATAGATTTTACGTGAGACTATATTTTATGTGAAACTCGTCGTGAAATAGTAGTATGAATGGGCCTGAATTACTACGCATCTAAGTGAAAATACAACAATTCTCACAGAGTGAAATTCATTATTCACAACTTCTCTTCATTATTAAAACTAAATTTGAAATGCCTATTCTCAAAAATTAAATAAAAATTGAATAAATCGGTAAAAACGGTTTTTAAATTTTGTCAGTTTATACATATATTTATCTACTTAATTCATACTTATTCTCAAAAGAAAATACAATAAAAAGCCACTTTATAATTATTTCAAATAGCAAACGTCCCTCTTGTCAACGCAACTTCAGGCTTCGCCTCTCCTAATATCTTAATAACCCCAAACAACGGCGAAGAGCAGACACACAGAGAGCTGCAAATGACACACGAGGAGGCTAGAGCCGCGGACCGCTATGCGAGAGCTCTGCACAATGCGCGCATAAACGCCAGGCCATCATCTCGTTCCCACTTCACTTTTTGCATCGGTACAGTTCCCCCTATACATACCTAGGCGCGCGCTCGCTCCCCCTCCGTGCCATTTCCACGTGCGAATTGTCGTTGATGCTTTCCCCCTTCGTGCTCTCTCTCTCTCTCTCTGTGTCTTTTTCCTCCTGCCTATGCGTATCGAGTAACGGATTTTCGGAGCGCGGGCCCCCCAGATCGAGTCCGAGAGGGCAGGTGCTGTCCTGCGCGCATGTATAGTATTAGGAAACGGTGGCTTTGTAGAGAAAGTGCAGGTGAAAAAGGCGCGCTGCTTTTTCAAATTTATTGCTGCTTTTTGAGGGTTTACGGACGGAATAGTGAGAGATTGGAAATTATTTTTCGTGGAGTTTCGTAATAAAAATGTGAGTACATTTTCCTTAATCATTTTTTTAAAATTAGTTGACATTATATTTTTTTGTAAATTTGCTTTTGCAAAATACAACTATTATAGGTATAATAATATTTGTTTTCTAACAACATGTATTTAAAATTTCGATAAACAATGATTAACTTATAACATCTACAACATCGTCTTTATTATATATCATTTTTATTATCAATACTAATAACATTGTTAAATTCGCACAATACATAAATCGCGAACATCAATATACAAAGGAACTGAAAGCACACTTATATTCCCCAATCACAATATCGTCTATTTACGAGCCGCAGCAAGCGTACATAATATAAATTCAGCGGCAATATCGAATTCCACATTATTATGCGATTATGAAACTTTGACAGGCCATTCAAAGGAAGGGAGCGGACACGTCCCGATATATATACTCACGCAGCGCGGAACTCCTCGAGGCCGCTGACGCTTATACCTCGTTAATTTTACGCTCCTTTTACTCCACTCGCCGACGGATTTCTTTTTTTTTTTTTTTTTACACTGCTGAATGTCGAGGCGATGACGCTTCGGATTATTTCAGATACCTGCGTAGCGCTGTTGGCTGCGGGCGATAGCTTATTTTTTTTTTATTTTTGGCTTCAGTGATTGTTGTTTTGAGAGTACGAGGTTTTCGGTCTGTTTTTTGTTCGTTAGAAAAGAGTAAAAAATGATTAATTACATTTTTTCCAAATGATCTGTATTTGATTGTATAGGAAATTTGTATGATATATGAATTTAGAGTACCTATTGACTTATTCATTGCGATATTTTATATACGTTCTCAGAATGGCCAAATAGAATCCTCGTATTTCACAAAATGCAAATGTTCAACGTTCTATTTCAGGACAGGTACTCACAAAGTCATTTCTAGAAAATATAAAATCTTATCGTGCGGACTATATTGAAATTTCATCCGTTCTATTTTACCGAAACGGCACGAAAGCACGCACTGAGCATTTTAAAATAAAGAGAAAATTATTTTAAAACTTTACGCATTGCAAGTAAAATTGAATGTATAATTGAATATATAATTTCTGCTGTTTATTTTATCTTTTCTTATAAACTAAGAAAACAAAATTAATTATAATGTTTTAACATGTTTAACTATAGTTTATTTATCATATATTTCCGTTGCAATAAACTAATGAAAATAAATAAATAATTCATAATTTTCTTATTGCATTTATAAAAAATGTAAATCTTTTTTAATTTTATATTTTGTATATATTATAAAAATTACTCTCTACATATTTACAAATGAAAGAATCCAATAAAAGTAATTTCACTTTTAACGTCAAACATGATAATATAAAAAAGTGCAAGCACCGTAAAAAGAAATACTATCAAGTGAAATCAACATCTGAAACGAACGGAAATTTCAGGACAAACGGCCGACTCCGCATATACACAAATTCACACTTAATTACACGTTTCACGCACATACTCGCCCCCTATCCAAATAAATAAAAAAAAAAAACGGAAAAAACACGGCGCGACCAAGACGCGCGACGCATTGACTGTCCATTAATTACCCGTCGCTTAATTAACAGCAGAGAGAGAGAGAGCGAGGGAGGTGGGCGGATCGGCTTTTCTCAGTGGCGCGCGTTTGTTCAGAATTAGCGGCGCGCGACAATAGAACCCCCCGGTGCGCTTTTACTTTCGTCTCTGTGTGCCTGCGCTCGCTCGCTCGCTCAAGATATGCATCTCGAGCTGCTGCACACGCCGTTTTTCCTCTGCCCGCCCCTGCGCGCTGTCGTTTTAATTAGCATTTATTACCGGGGCCGTTCGCCTCTCGCGCGATATTACGTTTCTGCGTAGTCGACGAGCTTTTTTTTCTGGGGACTAAAGTGCCCCGCCGCGGGAGCACGAAATCCTGGGATTGTGGAACGGCTGGGAGAATGGGAAGTGAAGTTGCGATTTCATTTGCTTCGGGGGATAACAACTTTATATAGTTAAGCTCGGGTAAGTTCAGGCGCGAAGGGTGCCTCAAGTGTGGGAGAACTTTTCGGCTAGAGCTGGAAGGTGAGAAGTGTTTTAAAAAGTCTGCGCGAGCTCCGATTCGATTTTTCTTTAGAATCTTCATTCTCTATACTCGAAAGTAATGAAATTACAATAGCAAAAAAAATTTTTATACATAATAATATATTTTTTAGTTCTGAATTTTTTGGTATAGCCTTCCTTGACAGATTTGATCAGCAGCACTTATCATTCTGATTATCATTATACCTTGCAAAATGAGCTCAGACTTAACATCGTCGGGAGGTTAAAAGTAGACTGTTGTACATTTGCTAGAAAAATTAATAATACTCAGAAAACATTACTTACCTCGACTAAATTAATAGAAATAAATAGTAATGTTTGAATTTTAGTATTAATGTTTTTGATCAATAATTATAGAAAAAATTATAAATATGTTTGAAACAACTTAAATATAATAAATAAAATTGTTAATAAACAAAGAAATTAATGTATGAAGTAAAAATTACAATAAAATAATATGCAGCTTATAACAATTTTTTTTGCATGCAAAAATTAATATTCAAGGAATAAAAACAGTTAAAACACATCTTCCAATATCTATTTTTACAATAAAAAAACTTAGTTTTAAAATAATTTAAACAGTTTTATTTATGTGAGAACATTATACAGTGCCTCTTACTAATTATTTACATGAATGTAATGTTTTATTTTTACAATAATTTAAACGAATAAAATAGAAAATTTATGCTATCTAAATTTGATATTTTGGGCTTCCACTGGAAAATTTCCATAGGAAAAAGATGAAACAGTGAGATTGAAAAATTCATTTCATCACGACAAGCAAGTGAATGGTACTACCTACTAGCAATTACTATACTATAAATGTTTTTATGCGTTAACTCTTCTTATTTTAAAAATTGTAAGTTACGTCGACAAGAAATCAAATTCCAACAAAATCAAATTTTGTTGGAACAATTTGTTTAAGATTTTTGATATATTTCAAAAAGATGTTTCTACTTATAGACAAATGTTTCTTTGTTTAAACTTCATAAGATTTCGTCGAATTCAAAGTTTTACCTTAAATCCGAAATTATATACCTGAATTACGGTTCAGTATCATTGCTCGATCAGTTAAAAGGAATATCTAAAATTTGTACGATATATTTACTCTTAATATGCTTAAAGCATAAAATATACATATATAATAAAAACTTTTTCAAGGATAACGTTTTGTGTTTTAAAAATCTGTAATGGCACAATATGCGCATAATATGTATCTTCTTCAATTTTAGCATTTACTACACAGTGTTAGAATGACAAGATTTGATGACTAGATTAATCAGACTGTTGATCTCGTTTCACACTCTCGAATAAAATAAATAACTAGAATCGCAACTTTGGCGCTAAGTAATTAAAATCAGACATACTGAGAACGATTTTTTTCTGAAGATAAAGGCCGTTTAATACCGCATTGTTTTAAGTCATACATTTGTAACCAGTCTGTACTAGACTGAGCCTTCAAACCACATAAATTACAGCCACAAAAATCTGCTACATTTTGTAAGGCTCCTCTATCAAATGGATTTCCTTTCATGAAATGTCTGTAACGACCAGCGTTTAAATGTTCATTTGTTGTCATTCCCAAAAATAAAATCTAAAAAAAATTTTAAAAGAATTAATCATAGTTATTTAATTTTTTAATTATTTAAATTATTAAATTGATAAATTTATAGTACCTGATAGCACTGATAAAATAGAAGGATGCCAATCCAAAAAAAATACAAAGTAATATTTATTGAAATCCACATAATCCATGCATCACAAGTAGCAGCTGCAATTAAGTAATCATCAGCACTTCGGAAGTCTGTAATATTTGTCCAACATTCATATTGCCAGTATTGACCACTAGCAGCTAAGATTACAATACAAAGAGCTAGAAGAGATATTAAGAATCCAAGAAAATATTTATGATTCAGAGCACCTATAATAAAATAAAATAATGAAATAAAAATTGTATACTTAAAAGAAATATTTTATGTTAATAAATCGAAAGTTACCAATGCAATTGTTCATCCAAGGACAATGATGATCAAATCTAGCGACACATACGTCACATATTGAACAGTGCTTCGATCTTATTGGTTTGTGCACCAAGCATGTGCGACAAAACAATTCCGGTCCTAAACCACCGTTTTCTGATAATTTTTCAATACACTGAAAAGTTACGAATATTTATAATAATGTGATATTTCATAGATTAATATTATTAAATTTTTTTTTTTTTTGATTAAATAAATGAAACAAATTTAAAAGAAATACCTTGAGTTTTTCCTCGTGAGAGGTTCTAATAAAACCTGGATCTCCACGCCAAGACTTTAAAAAGCAGATCCAAAGAGGAACTGAACCACCGATAAATAAAAGCCAAAGGTACCACGATACATGTATCCTGAGCCAAAAAACCCAAGTTATGTATACCCAAGTCTGAAAAAAATTTAATATTTCAGAATTTTAAAAAATCACATACATTTTGAATTAAACTAAAAAATACTATAATATACCTTAGTTGCTAAGTAAATTGACACTGGTAAAATGTAATAAAGTTTATCATCATAAACACAGTTATTTGCGATATAAATTGTACTACAAAGAGCAATTAAGGCAATCAATTTTATGAAATAATTTAGGTCACTTTGAAATATCATTCCAATTCCGTAAAATGCTATAAAAGGAATACTCATCATACAGTACCATTGTACATTCTGAAAGATAGAAAAAATAAATAAATTCATAACATTTATTACGTTTTAATTATTATAAATATTTAAAAGTATCAACAAAATCTATTAATATACCTTATCTCGATACCACACTCTTGTACCTTCTCTTAACTGCCTGATTTCATAGCTGAATTTATCACCTAGCCAGTCTGATCCAATATGAGGCTCTAGCAGCATCATAGGCGTTTCATTATTGCAATTTGGAATAGCTAATGAAGCTCCATGATGAACTAATGTTGTTATTGCTGCATTATTTTTAGCTATAATTGCCCAATGTAATGCCGTGTTTCCATACCCATCTCTTATACTGTGTGAAGCTCCTAACTTCAGAAGTAATCGGGTTGGATCTGAATCTGAGCTAAAATAAAAATCTATATTTAACTTAAAAAGATTCTCTTTTTTCAATCTAATATTTGCTAACTGATCTATTTTTAAGTTAAATACTTTTTGTGGTTTTCAAAGAAATATCAGCTCTATAGATGTAGTCTTCTTTTTTACTTACCTATTAACCTTATAAGCACTCCACATTAAAGCTGTTGTAGTAGTTTGATCTGGTGTGTTTGGATTAATGCCTTTTGCAATTAAATAGGCAACAATATGAGTGCGACCAAACTGAGCTGCTACATGAATACATGCAGCACCATCACAATCTGATATTGTTGGATCAGCTCCAGCTTTCATTAAAATTACAACAGTTTCCAGATGTCCCTCTCTATATTTAAAAATATTTTAAATATTACACCACATTTATCTTTTTGCAAAAAGTGAAAAAATTACCTTGTTGCCCAATGTAATGGGGTAGATGCTAATTCTCCACCAATAGCATCAATAATTGCACCATTATCTATTAAGTATTTAACCGCTTCTTTCCGATTATTTATTGCAGCCCAATGAAGTAAAGTGACTGAATGAAAATCAGACTCATTTATATCTGCACCTGCTTCCACCAATTCTTTAATCCTGTCTAGTGCTCCAACCTAAATGTACAATTTAAATTTTAATTGATATTTTTTAACCAAATATTTGAATTTACAGCTAAAAAAATATACTTGTGCAGCTTCAATGATGTTTAAGGAAATAGAATCTTGTGTAATTGTATAAGACTCCTTTGGATTTTGAGTCTCTTCGCTGCCTTCATTCTGGTCAGCACTTTCCATCGGCAAATCACTCATGCTATTTAAGTAATTTTTATAAAATATAAAAAATTAGTTAATACTGATAATTTTTTTAAATTTTTTACATACAAACATTTTTTTTACCTCATCATTATGTCAGTATATACTGCATATACTTAAGTAATTGACAATTGCTGGTGAATATTTGAATCAATGAGAATGAATATTTAGAAATATAATCATACAACTGTCTTTTGTCTTTATACCTTTAGTGCTTAAAAGATTAAATTTTCTAAACAGGGACAATGGAGATAATAAACTTGTTCACAGTTTGCACACTATCTACTGAATATATGTATGGCACTGTATCCTATAACCATAATATTTATGAAATAAGTTTGTTAGTTTATAAATTATCAATGTTTTAAAACTAATAAAAAATAATAGAAAAATATTTTTTAAAATTATATAAAATAACATTAGAAAAGTAAATAATTTTATTTGAAAGAGAAAATTTCTTACTTTGTCCAAAAGTACCATCTTCACAAAATAATTTGGTTCTTGGCACACAGTAGTATGCACAGAACCCAATGTTCATGTATGCTATGTGCTTCTGCTGATGCAGAGCTAACATACTCATTGCAGCCCGTGCAGTGAAGTCTGTAAATTTGGACGGAAGCAACTTCTGTAAAAAAATTAATAAAATCTGAAAATTGCTAATAAAAATATGTTATTGTAAAAAACATGAAAATTTACCAATGCCATTTTCAAAATACATAAACCATTTTCCCTCCAGGAGAAACTTTGATATGGAAAACTGATAATGTAGAAGTCAGCAATTCAGTGTCACTGTAGTTGTGAATGAAAAAAAAAATTTCTTTATTAGGTAAGAGCTGGTGAGAGTTAAAAAAAGTGTAGTGTTATAACCTACTTACCATTCTGCTTGCATTATCAACCTGCTTGAGCTCAGTCTCGACGTGACGTCGATCTTATCCTGGAAAATCGTAGACTAGGTAAAACTACCTAGCTCTCGCTCTCTCATCCACGGCGAGGGAGCCTGAAAATCTGAATGCAAAAAATCTGAAATATAGGAAAGCAGAGAGAAGCCCTTGTGTCTATAGGTAGAGGTGGATGATTTTAGTTTTAAAGCAATCGTAAATGTACACTCCAGACTGTGTCATTCACAGATAAGCCAATGACGTTTTTCGCAAATCGAATGACTTACCATTTAAATCGAGGCCACTCATTCCGATTGTTTACTAATTGAATAGGTTAGAAAGACATGTTCAGCAGAGCAGCCTCCTCCTAGCAGTCAAGCGTATTCACGCGATCATCGAGGAAAACTAGACTAAGCAAAGAGCGAGCGCGCGCAGGCAGACGAACCCCGCGTGCTTGTCACGTCCAAAATGAATCAAAACAGTGAATCGATTAATTCCATCGCGCTACTCCAATCCCGCGCTCCGATCCAGCGGAATCGAGCTTTTTACGATTCCCTGCACTATCGGCTACCGATAAAGAAACTTATTCGCATCCGACGAGTTGTAGTTTTCTGCTACATATTTGAATTTGCCTCACCGCGCAATTCGATCGCCCGATGGAACTGTGAGCAAATACAATTTATATTTTGCCACAGAATTGCATAGGTAATATGTCATGAGATAGTGTACCTTGTTTGATGTACACGCATGAATATATAATATAGGTTTACGACAATATAAAGCGGCACCGAGCGATCGACTTTTTTTGAAATATAATGGATGTGCAGTAATAACTTCAAGTTTGAGATAAGGGAAATTGGATCCTATGTAAGTATACTTTTAAAAAGAGTATGTAATTGTTAATGTCTGTTATAATGACTGACATAAAAAGTTTTGCATAAGACATTGAAAACTTTTTTAACAGTTAATCACAATTATTTGAAAAATAAGTAAACATGTTTACTTAAAAATATATGTCATAATATCTTTGTTCGCGGTTGTCAGAATTTTTATTTCAGATTTCACACTTTCTTTAAAGAAACACGTGCGGTTATATTATTTACTTTGCATTACACTCCATTATGTGTAAAACTTGCATAGGACACTTAAAACACAAGAGTAATAAAAAATGCAATGCAAACAAATCGAAATGATCAAAAATTCTCTTTGTAGCCGCTCATTTTTTTATTTCTGATAATTACGTTAAAATAATTTCTAAAACTGTCAATAACTACTCAACCCATTAAAAATTTTATTTTAAGACTTATATTAGGAAAGGTCTTCCGTGTTACGGATTTCGCTCAAAGTTTAGGATGTGTTTTCAAATGTCAAAACATGAACATAACCGAAATTTTAGACTCTACGCTTTCAAAAAAACTTACATAAATTATTGATATTTTTAGCTTAATTTTAAGAAAATATTGCAATAAACACTATTTTTCAAATCTTTTTTTTATAACTTGTCAAATTCGCTATTTGTCCGAGTTTAATTGTAGGATCATTAAACTTAATATTTTTTTTATAATAAGCAAAGAAAGAATAAATATTTTTCTACGAAATAACTGGATAATTTATGTTTTTATTTTATAATTTGAATAATAAGCAATTTATAAAGTTAACCAATGGTGTTTGAAAAAAGACTTTTATTAAACTTAAATCAATGCTGCTCTCTGTTTCACACTCATAGGCGAAATTAAGCTTCGTCGCGCTAACTCGAAGCGCTTAGCGCAGCTCTGTATTGACAGCCATCGATAAGGGAGTCGTTTTGTTTTTATCCGCGCGTGGTGTCTATTTTTGCTGCAGCAGCGTATAGGTGGTGCAACGCAATTCGATCTCGGCTCTCAGCGGCCAGTGGAACATTCGGCGCACTGCACAGTCACTCCTATATACTTACTATATTTTCCGCAGGATGAACGTGGGATAAACACACACGGCGCGGCACACCAAACCGGGCCGCATAAGTATCCACTGCGCGCTCTGCCACTCCGCTTACGGCACTCGATTTCGCCGCTGCATAGCTACTCCGGTTCTCGGCTCGATTTTTTACGGCATTGCGACAAGCCCACGGCCTCAGGTAAGCAGAATTATTATAATTTTTTCTACCTTTTACTTGGGCCCTTTAAACTGCACCTTTGGAAATCGTTACGAGGTGTTTTTTTTTTGTTTTTTATCCAAGTTAAACGTTACGTGCTCTCATACTTATTCTTGTACTTATATATGTAAAAGATCTCCACCTAGCAACAAGCGCCGCGCAGTTATTGTTGACATTTTTGCCGGCATTTTTTGACACTTCCGCGAGCCATGCAATGGCGACGACCGCAAATTTTGCTACGCCTAAAGAATCATGCTCTTAAAAGTATAAGATATACGTACTTATGCAAGTAAATACTTCTGTCTACTCTTTTTATTCTAAGTAATACTGAATGACTATGTGGCAATTTCGTTCATATTATCAGATAAAAAACTCACTCTTCAGCTTCTCCGCTCCGATTAAAATCGTGATGAAGCATCGATGACGGCGGCATAATTTGCCTGACCTTGTAAAATTATTCTGGAGTCTGTGATGTCATCTTACTTTTGGTTTCTTCGCGCATCTCGCGAATCGGCTGGAAAAGTGAAAATAGCTTTTATGAGACAACGCAAATGTGTAGTTTTAGGTTCTGCGAGTTCGAAATCTCGTATCTTTTTTTAACCGGCCGTAAGGGCGTGAATCATTGCAATGAATCATGTTTATATTTTATTTTTATTTTTAATTCGCATTGTTCGTATGAATACTCAATGAGTACACTATATATTTATTTTAAGTATCACAATCAATTTTATTTTTAAATCATATCGAACTAAAGGTTTATTTAAAAGAATATATTTAAATATACATATCTTTACATGAAGTTGCATTGAAAACTAAATATTAATTAAAAAGTTACTTAATCAAAAAAAAAAAATTATGTTTTTTTAATTGTCTTATTTTTTCTAATCACAATTTGTGTCATACTTTTTCTAAATTTTTACAATGTATTGATAGAAATAATTAAATAAAGTTTTTACATTGTAAACATTATTTAAAAAACTTTGTAGAAAATGATTTATTTATCTCTGTAGATTTACTGTATAAAAAAACAATTAATAAATAAATGAATATATTCTTTTTTAAATTTATATTATTTTGTCTATATATATTTTTATAATCATAAGAATATGATTTTAAAATATTACTCTTTAGTTTTATTTAACTAAATTTTTGTAAAAAATTTTATGAATAAATAAACTATTATAAAAGGTCTAATAAATAAAAAAAAAATAATGTTCATTACTCAATTTTTCAAGAACCAAATGCCAATACATTAAATTTGTTTTATTCTTAGAATGCCGGAGGAACGTTTGGATATAGTGATATTTGGTGCAACTGGCTTTACCGGCAAATACACTGTGCAAGAAGCAGAACGTCTTGCCAAAGATAAAAATTTTACTTGGGGTGTTGCTGGTCGCCGTAAAGAAGCTTTAGAAGCTGTGCTAAAAGAATATGCTTCAGAATCAGGTATAAAAAATTGAAATTTATTTTTCATAGTTTTATTTATCTAAAATATTTAAATTATTAATTTATTTTTGTAGAAAATATTCGAGTTATAATAGCAGACTTAAAAGATGAAGAGTCTCTTAAAAAAATGGCAGAACAAGCCAAAGTTATAGTTAACTGTTCTGGTCCATACAGATTTTATGGTGAACCAGTCATCAAAGCATGCCTTGCTGCACGTACACATCATGTTGATGTTAGCGGAGAACCCCAAGTAAAATTAATTTCTTTTATTAAAAAAATATATATTGTATATTTTCTGCTAATATTTAAATTATTTATAGTACATGGAGAGAATGCAATTAGAGTACAATAAAGCTGCACAAGAAGCAGGAATTTACATTGTTAGTGCTTGTGGCTTTGACAGTATTCCTGCAGATTTAGGTGTAATATTCACTCAAAAAAAATTTGATGGAGAAGTTAATAGCGTTGAAACTTATTTGAATACATGGGCGAAATCAAATGTTGGTGGTGCGGTTCTTCATTATGGTACTTGGGAATCAGCTGTATATGGATTAGCTCATGCTAATGAACTTCGTGAACTTCGCTCAAAGTTATTCCCTAAAAAATTGCCAGAATTAAAGCCAAAGTTAAAAACAAAGTAAACAATTAATTCATTTTTGTAATTTATTATTATACATATTTGTATTTAATATAACTCGTATTATTCAGGGGTCTCATTCACCGCAGTGCTATTTCAGAAGGCTGGTCTGTTGTTTTTCCAGGATCTGATCGTTCTGTATGTAACAGAACACAAAGATTTTTGTATGAAAAATATAAATGAAGATTAAGATATTGAAAGCAATAAGTTAATGTGCAATTTTTTCTAATGATTTACTTTTAGATCTCTGTGGCAAGTGATGATGACAGCAGTAATAGGCGGAAAATTCTCTTTAATGGTTAAAACTGAATGCGGTCGTAATTTGTTATTAAAGGTACAATTTTTTACTTTTCTTATAAATTAAATATGTCGTTTAAAATTTAACTTGAAATTATGATTCTAACAATTAACGATTTCACCAGTATCCAAAATTATTTTCTGGAGGCTTGGCAAGTCATGAAGGTCCCAAAAAAGAATTAATGGATAACACGCATTTCTCTGTTACAATTATTGCAAAAGGTTGGACAGAAAAGTTAGCTGAACCAACTGATCAGCATAAAGATTTACCTAATAAGGAAATGATAACCAAAGTTTCGGGTAAAAATCCAGGATACGGTGCTACTTGCACAACTTTATTAATGTCAGCCTTAATGGTTCTAAAAGAATCTGAAAAGATGCCAGATAAGTAAGTTAAATAGAATTTTCATTTATATTTTCATAGTGTAGCCTTATTGTTGATTAATTTTAAGAAGAAAACATCGACAAGTTTTTTCTTACATATATATTTTTGTTTTTAAATACTTAAAAAATAATCAAAATCTTTTAAATATTTTTTGATATATAATAAATATGAATATTCTTTTTCCTGAATATTTACAGATTAATAAATGTATATGCATTAATTTTTTATCAATACGGATGAATACTTTGTTAATAGTTTGTTGAATTGAAAATATGAGAAAGATTCTGAAATTTTTAATTTTTGTGGAGCTAAAATTATAGATCAGTTAAAAATCTATTGCTGGACTTTCTAGTGGTGGTCACTTTATTCTGCGTTGAAAATATTTGTTAAAATAAATATAAAATAAACTTTTTGAAATTTTATTACATTTTTTTTTTAACTTAAACATTTTTTTATAAGTACAAATTTTTATATTTTTCTTTTTTTAGTGGTGGCGTGCTTCCTCCTGGTGCTGCATTTGGAAAAACATCTTTAATTGATGAATTAAATAATAGTGGCTTAAAATTCGAAGTGATTTCCTCTATTGAGAAGTAAGAAACGTTACCATGTAAATTTATACTATTGCATTTGCAGAAAATCGCTAAAAATTTTACATTACATATATAATATGTCACGAATTCGAAACTAAAAGGTTCCATCTAAAATATTTCAGTCTTTTTATAAGCCATAGAATTATTAAATAATCTTTTAAACTAAATGAATAAAACATGAAAAACCGATTTTCAATAGAAAACGCTTAAGACAACATATTTGCAAATTTTATTTTAATTGAATATCAATCAGCTAATTTGTATTTGTAAGATTTTGAATTTAATCTTATAATTAGTATGAAATCTTTTTCATGTAGTATTTCTAATCGAAATTGGTATCACTAACTTTTACTGTCTAGTTGTCGTTAGAATACAAACATTATTTAAAAATGATATAATTAAGTACCGCTTACAATGTTTACTTTATAAACTTCATAAAGATTCAAACTGGATAGTAATTTAAACTTTTATTTAAATATAAATATTAAAGACTGATAATAATGTCATTACATGTTTAAATTAAAAAAGAATTTGTTTAATTATTGTATTGACATTAATACCTCATTTTTAGTATAAATGACAGTGGGAACTCAGAGCTTCTGGGGTTGCAAGGTCAATACAAAATACTTTCCAAATTGTGATACCAACGAAACAACTGTTCTACAGTACAATAATACAAAATATTTTCATACGAAATAATTGCTCTATATTTATTTACTTTATCCAATCAACCAATTAAATATGTTATAGAGTTTAAAATAAATATGACCAAATTATATTTCTTATTTTAAGTAATACATATAAAATACTGGTGATTATGTCTAAGAGATATTTTATTTACTATAGATTTATTATTTAGTAGTGCTCGAAACATGTGGACTGATTTAAAAAATGATTTTAAGGACTTTTAAAGTGCTTTTTTAGATGTTAAGAAGTTTGCTAATATATGAAATACGTGCGAAAAAGTGGGATATAACAATTTGCGATCAAGCTTTGTATTTATATTTGTAAAGCTTTATTATATCACATAATATAACTGCAGAGCAGTATCATGTTATTGCGACAAAATTCTACTTAATATTTATATAAAATCAAATGTATAATTTATGTTTTTTCTATAATGTTTAAATAAAAAATAATTCATGTAATAAACTAGAGATGCAATAAATGAAAAACATTTTTTTATTTTTATATTTAATTAATTTCTATAAGCCAAGTCTTACAACACTAAGTTTTATAAATTAATGATAACAGTACATGAATAAAACTTGGGTAATTTATTCATAAAACTATTGATAAAACTATATTAATAAATTATTATTTTTTTTATGCTGTTAATTTTTTTGCTTTTTTTTTAATATATAAGTAATATTTTTTTTCTTTATTTAAGTTTCTAAAATTTTAGAAAAAATTATAAAGTTAAAAAAACATTGAATTCTCTGAAAATTTCTGTTTTCAATAGATTACTTATTTTAGCTGTTCAATAAATACATAAATTTAATTCGTATTTTATTTATTTATTTTTTAATTGTAAATTTAACTAGCACATTTACTCTAATATTTTTAATATTTTTGCAGAATATTTATTTATTATTGTTTTACAATGAAGCACGTTTTAAGAGAATGTTCTTAATTATAAAATAAAAAATGAACTAATAACAAAATTTCCATTAAAAAACGACACTTAATAAATTTAAAATTAAAACAAATATTATAAGCGTAAAATTTACAGACAGACGCTTTTGATAATGAAGGATTAGTTTTTGAATCGAAATAAAGGTGAATCGAATCTCATACGGAGTTATAGTTTTTTGAATTAATAAAACGACCAACAAATATGAAGTAAGAAAATAAAAAAACATAGAGCTAATGAAAATTCGTAAAAATAACGAAGGCAACTTGCGACGGCACGCGTTTTTTCCCACCTGGCATTTTCTTGTTTCTCTTTGCAGCCTTGCGATCTCGGCGTGATCCTAGGCGCGAGGTTACAACATTATTGCAAGTTGTACGACCTACTTCGTATATATCTTTTATAACCGACAATGAATGAGATCGTGATTAGTCATCCTAAAAAAACGATATATTTAAAGTAATTTATATAGTATCGGATTGACGCTTGACGTTATATCATCGGAATAGATATGTAGAAAAAAAACAAGTGCTGATTGTTCAAGTTTTTGATTTTTTACAAATGTTTATATTTGAAATTTGTAATGTACTAGTTTTAATCTAAATGCTGCAATTTTAAGTTACTAGTTGTATCAAAACGAATGTTTCCTGAAACTATTTGTATAGTCTACAAATATACCTGCGCTTAATGAGATTTTAATCATCGAACTCAATCGGATTCAATGCTATTATGTCAATTTAATGACCTGAGGGAATGACTGCAGGTCATTATATCGACATAGAATCTAAGAATTTTTAGAGCAGATGACGTTTAACAGTGACGCATATTATTATTAGAAAGCACAAAACCTAAAATTTGATCACTGAGGAAAAAGAAAAATCGAAATAGTTCAGAAAAATTAGAATTTACAAAAAATTTATGCAAAATTATAGATGTTTTCTTGACGTAAAATTAAAAAATTTATTCTTACTAATTTCATGCGTCATTCTGTTTATTTGCGTGTGAAAGATTATGTATTTTATAAATTAACTTTCTTAGTAGAAATTTTTCTATTAGATCTCTAGGGAAAACTTTTTTTTCTAATTTTCCTTGAACAATTATACTTTATTTCTCGTTGAAATATAAACCGACGTATTCAAGATCCTTTGCCGCGAGGTGCGAGCGTCAGAGGAAAATGGTAGCAATATATATCACTATACCCATAAGAAAAAAATCTGTTATTGAAATATGATTAGAAAGTAATATTCATTATTGAAAGACATTTTAAAAAAGGAAACGTTTTCACAATTATCTTGCTTCTTTTTGAAATTATATAAAAATTGTAATATTTTACTATTAAAGTAATTTTTAGCCTGTTATAATAAGAAGTAAAATATGTAAAATCGGATTTTTATTTTACATTTTGCATATATACATACATAGTTTGAAAAATGGCTATATATACATTAGGAATTACATCGATGAGTGGAATCATCCGAATAGACAAATCCCTCGTTTGCCGTGAAAAATGCCAAAAATCTCCGTTGCCAGAGGCGAGCTGATCGCGCGCACGTCACTTTCGACTGGACAGACGCACGTTATAACTTTCAATTATGTCGCGGTTCGCGGTCGTGAGTACGTCAAAAGGACAGTGCCGTGGAAAAGGTCTTCCAAAAAGACGTCGTTCCTTCTTCGAAACGTGCGCACTGCAGGCGAAAAGCCTTCGATTACACAAGCAAAACGCAGTCGCTGGAAAAATGGAGCGGATAAGTGTGCGCCTGGATTTCAGGCCTTCACCTTAGCCTTCGCCTTCTTACTGTGTATTGAAATCTACCTGAAATCTTAGGCCAGCTAGCTTTTCTAAATCTTAATAATATGTAGTGACGGCAATTTTCTGCTACAAGCTACTAAGTAAAACAAGCAATATAATTATTGAACTTAATTACTCGATTACCAGTCATAGTCACTATTAAGTAGCAATCAGTCATCGAATACAGTTTCTTTCGCAAATATAGGCTGCAACTATATTTGCAAATTTCTTATCCAATTTTCGTGTAGCAACAATATGTACATATATACATAGAATTTTTAATAGAAAAAAATAAAAAACAAAAGTAACGAAATAAGTGCGTATAATTACAATGTCATCGCAAAGACGTTTGATAAAAATTCACTTGGAGGGGTCGTTTCTTTTCATTGCGAAAAGAAACAAAGTTAAAAATAAAAAAGTCTGCAAAATTTATCATTTGCAAATATAGGCTAAATATACAAAGTTTGTTCTCCCTATAAAAAATATATATTTTTTAATATATTAATTTAAAAACATATATATTTGTAATAATTAATATTTTTAATTATTATTTTGTTGTTTTGTGTTTATTCATGTTATCATTTTTTTTTCATTTATTTGGAGATGATTAATTAAAAATGAAGTTAAATAAATAAGGTTAAATAATCATTGGCAACTTTAAATTTACTTTTACTGCGATTGATCCTTTGAATCCTTAAATTTTTTTTTAATATAAATTTTATTAATATTGATAAAATTTTCAATGAAAATGTAAAAAGGTTTATGTTTACAAAGAATCGACTATTTATAATAAATAAATCCCGAAATAGAAAAAAGTGAAGTTTATTCGTCATTGTGGAATTCTCTTTTCAATTGAGGCCAGAAGAATTTATTTGAAAGAATAAGAGCATATAAATTTTGCAAATCCGATTATCCTTGCAGAAAAGAATAAATGTTGTTATATAAAATTTATGACCATTTGGTAAAATTCTTCCATTGGAGGTAAGGTCTCTCGAGGGAATTGACATTTTATTTGCTTCCAAAAAAAAATTTTTGTTATTGTAACATTATTAATCCTTGTTTCTTTCCAATCATACGCACGCGAATGAACGTCATACTAATTAATGCACAATATCTGTATTTTAAATATACAAATTAAATCTTGGTATATCGTTTCAGCGAGCATCAGATAAGCGAACGATAACTCGCAGGACGACAGGAAAATTTTGGGTATATCAAAGCTGCCGGCGTCTTACATTGTCAAAGAAAACAGCGCGCGAAGCAGCAGACGCAGCTCGTCTTATCTATATCGGCTGAAAGTTTTGTCATATACGCAAGCGTCAAGTGGGGGCGAGATATACAGCAGAACAGCATCAGCAGCAGCAGAATCGGAGGAGGCAAACGCATAAGTATATATATAAGCCAGTAGAGTGTCCGTGATTCCCGTGGTGCGCGCGATAAGCAGGCAGTAGGGGAAGGGGGGCCAGCTGAGCGCAGAGAGCGAGAGAGCTTCCGCTTGTATAAAACCGGCGACGGGCGCCGGTCGCAGGACGAATTCAGTGCTACTCGTCTTCTTGGCTTGCGCGCGCGCACAGCAGCAGCAGCAGCAGCAGCACGCCTCCCCAAGATCAAATCGCCAAGGCGAAAGCTCGAGCGCGCGCAAAGACAGTGTATAGCTCCGCGGCGTTGTTACGTTAGTTATTGCGCGATCGCGCCCGAGTGCCCATATACTCAAGAGCGTTCGCCGAGTGCAGCTCTCTGCGCGACGAGCGAGCGGCTTTTTTTCGCCGGCCGACCAGCGGGAGGAGATATATATCTATTACCGAACGAGCCGAGAGATCGGAGAGACACTTGCATCACCCTATACAGCATAATGAAGACCGAGAAAAACAGCGAGAAGAGCAATGGGCAGCAGATCGAGAACGGATCGGATTGCAATGGCAGCTGTCGTTCAGGTTAATACAAATTACTGATATTTGACAACAATCGCCTCTTTTTTTCTTATTCTTTTCTTCCCAGCTATCTAAGCTTTGTGTTTAAGTTAAAGTTTGACAGTTTTCTTTCTATTATTAGGCTTGAAAGATTTTACCTCCTAGAGTATTAAGACTCGTAAATATTAATTTGTTTATATGAGTTTTAAAGTTCAAGTGAATTAGAACAATGATACTCAATTTATTGTCAATAGAAATCATTAAGAAACTATCAATCATAAGTTCATTATAACTATATTTTTTATGTTTTCGTATTTTTTATTCTCCGAAGTTAACTTTTGTAAAATAATAATTATTTTAATTTTTTATCATAATTGCCGTATAAAAACGAAAATAATAGTATTTGAAAAATATTATATTACTTTTCTTTTATTAATCTCTATCATAGGTTTTTTCATTGTATTAAAAACAACCTCAACATTTCGTATTTTATAAAATATTTTTAATTTTTAAAATTGTTAATTTTTCGTCATTTGATTGATTTAAAAAAAAGAAGTATGTATAGAAGTAATTTAATAAATATCCTGCTGAAAAAACTCACGTGGTTCCTACGTAAGATCTCATATAGGTACCGAGTGATAAATACGAGAAAATCACGAAGAAATTACATAGGAAGTTTAAAGAAATCTGGTAGTATTTTCGCAAGGAAAGTATGTAGGAGTACGCAGGAACCATGTAGAATTTTTAGAAACCAACAAACATTTAGACTAATGTTTCATTAAATAAATATGAAAATATTAAAATAGTATAAACATTATTTGTTACTTCAATAAACGAATGAAATCTCGATAAGTTATGAGAAAAATAGATTTAGTCGATTCAAGTATTTACTTGTTTAATCAGTTTAAAAAGTGATGATTACTTAAGAACGTCACAGTCATAAGAAAATTATTATATAGGTTTACTATTGCTCATATACTATTTTTTTATAATCCTTTCCAGCAAAAAAGTTTATTATTGACATTTTATAAAGTAAATAAACTCTTTTCTAATGTTACTTAACGCTAGCCAATTAATGAGTAAATCTAATCAACTGGAAAAAGCTTGGTACTAATTTTCAGGCAATTTGTAAATTTTGTTTGAATTTTACGTCATGAGAAATAATGATCTCAAATTGTTTTTTTTTCAAGAATTAAATAAATTTTTGAGCCCAAATCTGATCAGCTTTTCTGCTAGAGCTAATATTATACTTACTCACTTTTTCATGAAATATGCATAAATTTCGAATAAAATGAGTATGCTTCCCATTACGCAGAAAAACTTAAAAAGTATTCGAAGTCATTAAAGATATATTGAATTTAAAAATTATACTTAACGTTGGAAAAACTTGTATGAAAATTTTTCATCACTTGGTATAATTTAATGAAAACCGGTTAATTATCCATAAAAAATATTATTCTATACATATTCGTTTAAGCTCCAAGTTGTAGAAAATAATTAAATTATTAAAAAAGTTTAAGTTTGAAATAAATTAAATATATTTAGATAAACAAAAATTAATGAATTTCAAATTAACGGGTAATAATCGAAAAAAAAAATGAAAATCCTAAGAAGGTTGGCGTACTATTTCAACCGCATTGTCGTTTACCGTTGGGTATCGATTATCAACCCGAGCGGCACCGATACTCATTGATCTTAATAACGCAACAGATACGACACATATCTGCGGAGAAAAAAGCGCGTGCTTAGATTTTATTACCCGCGCGTATCCGCACATGTCAAGTGGATTAACCCGCTTGGGGTAACGCAAGACAGAGGAAAAACGAGATATATAGAAGACTGCATCGCGTTGGTTGTGCAGTGGATCGGTTAAGGCTAAAATAAGACACTCGCGGAAGATGAACGGCTCGGTTTACTTGGATATTGAATCAGAACATTCAGATAAACAGATTATTTGTCTCTATAATAATACTTATAAGGATTTGTAATCCGCAAATTTTCAAAAATGTTACAGAATAGGAAAAATTTTTATTCTAATTATTTACTGTTTTTTAACTACGGTATTAATTGTTTTTCCTTGTATAATTAACTTGTAAACTCAAAACTAAAAATGCTTTATTGCATTAATATTGTTGAATAATGTAACTAATAAATCAACTTATAAAATAAATTGGTTTATTCGTGTAAATAATGTTACAATTTCACGCCTGACAAATTTGAAATACCCATATAAAAGATAGATTATCCTTCCATCTCGTATCATCGTAGCTATACAGATATTTGCACCGTAATGGTCATTTATTATAAGATGTATATATATAAGAAACTGCTGTGTAATCATTCACAGGGGATAATCCTGGCTAAGAGATTGCCATGGCTTTAGTGACATGAATTCATAATACTCAAACAATGCGTCTAATGGAGTGGTAACTAATTTTCTAAAAAATATTATTAGAAACTAAGAAAGTAACTCTGTGTCCATTCTATATAAATTATTCACTGGACCTAAGCCTCATTCATCAAACCGCTACTGATCTAAGATTTTGTATGTCTAATTATTTTAATTCAAAATTAATATTTTGAATGTCAATATCGTAATTATCAAACCCATCGTTTTATTAAAAAAACTATTGTAAACAAATTGACGGTATCATCATCAATATTCAAACTCACCAAGTTCTCAAACCGCACCTGCGGCAAAATTAAACCACAGCTTTAATCTTACCAAAAATATAGATCAATCAACACACCTCCTCAGCGTCGCGTATGAAAACCGATTCTCATCTGCAGCTGAGAAAAATACATCATATTACATATACAGACACGCGACACCGCATTCCCTAGAGCACTTCTTTCTCACCTGCGCCTCTTTTTTTCCCGCGGCTTTTCCTTCGCGCGCCTATATCGATTGCAAGAGGGACAGGATCGGTTTTCCGCGCTCGGCAACGCGATGACCGTGCGAGATTTTTGCCCGATCCCTTTTTTTTTGCGGCCCTCATGTCACTTGTGGACTTTGTTTTTCTACGAGTCAAGTGGCTCTCGGCAGCAGCGGGATTTACGTTTTTTCTTCTCGCGAGATGATTTGTCAGAGAGGTGATTTGTCATCCTCTGATGACAGTCGGCCTGAGATCGGCACGTGTGTTGGTACTTTTACCTTTTTATAAACGAAATTTATGTTTTTGTTGAGATTTGCATGAGATGATACTGTCCTTTTTAGCTAAGCTAAACGACTATTATTTTTTGTCTATTTGGTCTCAAGAGAAAGTTTCAGAGATTATCCTAATGACGTGATTCTCAGAATGACTAACTCACTTGAACTCGAAATGACTCAGTGGTTCTTAAATTGTTATGCAAAATCTTTCATGTGACAACTGTATTGTACATATTGCTACTTCTTATAAAGAGCACCGATAAAATATAAATTCTCTCTGATAAAAAATTGTATGCTTTAAAAATCTGAAACAAAAAATACGATTCAGAAATCTAGAATAACGAATTTTTTCGAGGAAAATTAATTGGCATTCATTATCAAATAGCCTCTTACTGCGATAAAAGAGAAAAGTATTTAAAATAATATTGAACAATAAGCTAATACCCAATCATAAATGCAAGTTATATATACTTATTATGAACGCACATGCAAGTCATGTTTTGAAAAACTGTAGAAAATAAAGGCTTATTATCACGATTTTTTGTATCATTAAAGTCACATATCTCAAAAGGCTAAGTGCACCCCCTCGGATTCATTTTATGCAAAGTCGCGCAACATTGAAATCATAATGACAATAAAAAAGTGACACTAATTACTCACAACATATCAAATGACTCCAAAGCGCGCAATAAATTTTTCATGAAAATGTAAATCATCGAAAAAAAAACGAGCTTTTGAATTTGAATTAATGATTGTTACGTCTAAGAAAGTGTAAATACGGTAATTACGAATCAGCATTATTGCCTCTAAGGACGCACGCGTTACGTACACATCCGAATGCTCGTGTAATTATTGTCCTCGTGCGTCCTATAGAAAACGATCGTCGCGTGGGGTAGGAAAAAATATGATCGTTGGAATTTAATAAGTCATCATAAAAGAACCCACCGGTTTTTTCCTAACAAGAGTTGCAGACTTTATATAAGTCAAATTTGTATTATGTCTGGAATTTCGAGGCGGCGTTTATTACTTGAATTTATTAGCATTTATTAAAAAGTCTTAAATGACCATTAAATTGTTAACTCTTGAAATGAACCTGGATCGGCAAATCTGATGACGTTTGTAACTCATTTCTGAATATTTAGAATCCGATTTTGCAGCTGTTAATAACATTCAACGCTATATCATGTAACGCTTTTATCGTCTCTTAAACTAACCAGTTCCTATATAAGGATATCAATGATAAATGATTCAAATTTCATTTATGATGTTTTATAATTATCAGGGAATCAATTTAGTCTGATTAACAGACAATCACAAATAAAACTTGCATTTAGTGGTGAAATATATTTAATCGAATCTGTTTCATTTTGAAATTTTGGGTTGAAATAATCCTTTACTTTTGCTTCGAAATACAAAGTTAAAGTGCACACACCGATATACCTATGCATCGAAGGTTATCTACAACTTTTGGCAAAACAGTGTAGAAAATTCCAGAAATGATATACTCTGTGAAATTAACACAGTGTGGCAACAATTGAAATCGTTTTTCAGAATGGCTATTATAAACTTGCCCCCCTGCGTGATATCGCTCTTGTTTTGACAACTCGTGCCGAATCTCAAAAACAATGTTAAAGAATCGACGGAGCAAAACAGAGAAAACGATGATGCTACGTGCTCAGACCTTACCAAGATTACACTAGTTCCATTAATAAAATGAATAACAAATAATAAATATTATTGATATTAATTGACGTTATTGAATTAACTTCTTAAAGATAATAATTTAAATGTTGGCTTTAATGAAAAAAATGATTTTTAAAAATTTCACGATATTAGCAATTAAAATTAGAAAACCAATTTAATATTTTCGTAATAGTTTATGCCTTCAAACCGGCGTTCTATCATGCCTTTTGTGATAGTTTTAGATTTCTTCAGGCTTTCGAAGACATTGTAATGAATTTTTTACTGCTAAGCTTTATCTAATCTATTTTTACTGACTCGTTTTAATTAATTTCTTAGTTTCTTATACATATTTCGTTAGTCTAAAATCTAGAATAAGATAATTGAAAAAATTTATCAATTTCTTTTTATACTTCAAAATTGCAAATCCTTTCGAGAAGTTAATTTAAAAAACAATCTCGTATATATCTCTCGCGCGGCTCGGTGCATTTCACAATTTTATCGAGAATAAGAGAAAAAGAGCCACGCGCATTATATAGGCTTTTAATGCTCGCTCGTGGTTAATCAGGTGCCGTGGCTGCTTAAAATTGGGTCGCGACACCTGACGCGCGTCGTCTGTTTTTTTTTCCAAAGTTTTTTTCTTCGGGCTCGGAACTGGAATCGAAAAAATGAACTTGACATTCTTAAAGCGCCGATTGCGCGATCGGCTCCCGCCCAGTGCGAATGTTCCGCTTTTTTCTCTCTTGCTTTCTTATGTTTGTATCTCAATCACATCGAGATTCGTGTATGTGTAACATTTGTCATTGATATTATTGAGATTGGACTTGTTTTATACTTTTCTGTAGGCTATATTCATTTCATATTTTTCGGCTTTTATTTTGAGATAGTAAAAAATTATTTTCAAAATTTTTTTTATATGTATTATGTAATATATAATATTCTGGTTTATCAATAAATAAAATAAAATTTTCACTTTTATTTGTTGATAAAAACGCTTTACTACTTCAATTTTAAACGGGTTTATTTTTCGTATTCTTTTTTATTTATGAGTTAAATTTTTTTTTAACATAATATAGGTTTTTTATTTAGCATCTTTATTAAACGAATAAATATACAGAAATATAAGTTACGAAAAATTCTAAAAATCTTGGGAAACTTTCGCTTTCGTAAAGAAGGAAGATATCTTCCAGTAACCTCAGCAATTCCGCGAAAAGCGTTCGTCTCGTGCGTTCGTGGTTGTAAAATTCGCGTAACGGAAGCCCGGATTGAAGGACGAGGCTGTGTGCATTTTTCCATGTTACACGAGGATAGATTGTCTGGGTATATACTTATATAGCCAGAACTCCTGACAGCTTTATGAAGCCATGCGCGCGTAATAGTTTTTAAGACGGACTTTCCAAGCTGATCACTTAATAGTTATAGCCTGGATGCGGAAATGTGGGTAGATCTGATTCCACGGAACAAGTTTTTGTTTTAATGATGAAGATTTCAGAAAATGAAACTGATATACTGCCATATAAAAACGAAAAGCTAAAAAAGTTTTCGATTTAATAATATGCGTTCGGTGATTTTTCTCTAATTTCATATTATCTGATTGATCGTCACTTATTCTTAAAGTTTTTCTTTTTGATGAAAGACTGAAATTATTGCTCAAAATTAAATTTGAAAGAAATCACTGTTTGAAATCCGAGCATCTATTCTTTGCTGAAACAATACCAATCTCCTGCATCCCGTCATTTTTCATCAACCAATAAAACAGCAATCGCGTCCACGAGAATAATGCAGGCGAGGAAAAAAAGAGGAACGGAAAAATAAGCCTCGTCACGAGAGAGAAAAAAAAGTAAAAGCAAGCAAGGCAATGTGCGGTCAAGCGCGCTTGGGCACGTATTACGTTTCCATTTTTCAATTTCCAGAGCGCACGCTCGAAAGCGAGAAGGTTGACAAATCGAGAGCGCGCGCGCGCGGATTGAGCTTCGATCTGCAGCGGGCGACACGATCTCGCTGTTGGATTATGTTTTATCCGAGTTGCTTAATTCGGCCGATGATTATATATGTGCCACACCATTTTCAATTAAGTAATTCGCGTTACTTGAAGTAGAAAAACAAAAATTATCAAACTTTTGGAGTTCAGTCCAATTTATGAGAGTCGATGCTGCAAACATTTGCATCTCTAGCGGTTGTCACGATCGGCGAGTCAATCGAATAGTAAGGGAGAATCTTCGAAGAAACATCGGAAATTCGAAAGGAAAATCATCGCGAGTTCAACGTTCCCCAAGGAAATACGTATATATGTAATTAAGGTGGCAGAGAAGCCAGAACCGGTCAGCTGTATGGACGAGCAACGGGTGCGTGCGAAAAATTTGCGTGAATATCGAAAATATCGCGGACACGTGTTAATTGTGCACTTAATGAGTCGCGTGTGGCCAATTAATTCTCTGGTATGATGATTTTCATAGTTTATTTTGTTTGGTGGCAGTCGCGGAAGATAAGTATAGTTTGGAATCGGTTAAGATCTTTCTGATGCTGCGAGCTCAAGTGTTGCGTTATTGTTTACTCTTTGATTATTTATGACTCTTAAAGGCTATTCTAATTGATTGAGCATTTAATTTGTCTTATTTACTTCCGTATTACTTCCTTATTCGTTACAAAGTGATAATATATCTTTGATATCTATGGATAAGACAGATTGATTTGAAATTTTAAAAAAATTCTAATTTAAAACATTGAATAATACGATTCTACTATTGATTTTCTATATTTTGTAGTAAATATATGTAAATTTCGAAATTTTCCTCTGAACTTGGATAAGCACCACTGGCATCTGCAAATTTTCTCAAACCAAATAAATCTCAAAGACACGGTTCAACCGGTCGCCATAAAAAAAGCATCAACGATTGAACAAAACAACAAAAAAGCCATCAAACTTCAATACACTTCTCGCACCTCCATTTGTTTTTATGCGTAAACTCGACAGCTAGCAAGCCCTGACGAAATCCTTTCTGCGATTTTCATCATTCAACCACACACGCACACAGATCTCGCTCGATCGAAAAACCGTCACGGTACAAATTCTCGCAAAAAGCAACCTATTCCAATTTTCGGTTAATCGAAGGAAAAACAGCCAAAAATTTCCCGGCCAATTTATGCCGCTGACGCAACTGAACTAATTCATCGATCATGTAATGCGAAGGCCAGCTCGCTCTAGCGTGGGAGTAGCTTCTCGAAGAAAAAAAACTCAAAAGCCAAAGGTTCTACTGAAGAAACAAGCTTGAGCGATAGCCTCGAGTTTCCAGACTTGCGGGGGGCAATTAGACACTTGTAGACTCGTCTTCTCCACTTTTAGTCTAAGTGACCGCTTGCATCACGCATCTGCATGATGCGCTGTATAATTAATATTGGCTATAATTAATATATCAGTTGCGCAAATCGCGGGGGAGGAGGCTGATAAATTTATTGTAGGCTAGATTATGCGTGAGGAGCGATAAGATCGTGCGAATAGATTTTACGATTTTTTAAATGCTCTGATATGTGCGAGCTGTGGTTAGGAGTTATGTGTTTTGAAAAAGGATATTTAGGCCAATGTTAAGCAGGTTTTTCTTTTCGATGTGCAATTATACGATAATTTGTTTATTTTTAAGTTTTTTTACTGGGGGTTCTCGTAACGATTTTTATGTAAGCTGTCTACGCTGAGACGCTTGAGATGTGATTTCAATTACATTTTCTAAGTAGCCTCTTACCTAGACTTGTTCTGAAATATCTATTATTTTTATCTATTAATCAATGCGAAAATAATTTAATTTTCTATTTAAAATAAACTTTTTTTTTATATTTTATTTAATTTTTATCATTTAATAAAAATCAAAAATTAATGATCCATCGAGGACTCTTTGATCCAATAAACTTTGTTATATATGTTTGGCATTGACAAATATAAATTTTCGCTTAATTGTAAGTGACTCTTCCATGAACAATCAACATTTTACAACCTCATTCATCAGTCCTTAATCTAACCTAACAGCCAGGTGCTCCTCCAAACAATACCCCCGCAATTCGAACGACTCCTTCTCCTAATTCTCCGGGCGAGCTTGAATTGCGCAATCCTCGCCCACCTCCCGAACGTCAGCAGCCCTTTGAAAGCGCCCGCTGCAGCGAAGGAACGATCCCCCGCTATATAGCTACTCCACGGAGAGCACATAGATTTTTCGAGGAGCGCGAGGCTCTCTGCTCCACCTCTCGACGCGCGCATGTCAGGGAGAGAGAGAAAGAGAGAGAGAGAGAGAGAGAGCCAGCAGCGCACACCTACCTATACGATTGCTAGTAGCCGCTGCTCTAGGCTCAGTCGTAGCGCGTCACTCCGGCGAGCGACACCGCGCCGACAATAGCCGCTCGCCCTTTTCATTATCTCCTTGTTTTTTTTCTCTAACGCGACAAGTCGACAAGATCGTTGGACGTACCGCGAATGTTCGACACTTGAGGTGTGTTTTCAGGATTGACTTTGCTCGAGGAAAGGTGGATTTTAGGTTGACAGCCTGTTGGGTTTTATTCGTGAGTGATTTGATTGACGGATCGTGCCTTGCTTCGAGTTCGCACGTGTACACTGGTTATTTGTGAGAGTCAGGACTTTTTCATTCAATTTTTTGGGGGCGATAATTTTTTTATTTAATTTACCAATCTGTCAGCGTATGCTTGTTTTTAAACGAAACGTGACAGATTCAATGATAAACGCACGAATCGTCAGTCAAATTATTGACCGATATAACGCCGCAACAATTTTCGTTAAAATGTTTTGAGTGCATTGTTTTTCAAACTGTTGATTGACGTCTATATGAATATTCATATGCATATTACATGGCTTGTTGAGTTTCTACGCTAATTGTAAAGTATACAAATATATTTCTTTTTACGGTGAAGTTAATAAAGTTATCTACGTTTTTTGTAATTAATACAAAAAATATTCATTTTTAAATTAAAATTTTGTGAATTCTTATTTTATACTACAGTGTTTCATGATTCATAAGACTTTTTTTAATAAAAGACAATATTAAATTAGATCAATAACATTTGCACAGATGCATACATATTAAAAAAAAACAGCTTAACAATTACATTAAATAAGTATTAAAAAATTCTTAAAAAAGTTTCGTATCGAGAGAGTGATAAAAACGAAGGAAGGCACGAAAAGAGCAGCCGCCGGTAAATTAAGGTAAAAAGCCTCGGCAAAGCCCATCAATCAGAAATCAATTCCTTTCCAATCGCTCTTTCCTCCGGCTAATCGGAAGAGTTCCGAAACTCCTGAGGGGGGAATCCCCAGGAGCGGCGGCTTTTATCCTGCTCGATAGCCCGAAGCCAGTACGGTCAATGACGCTTTTCGAAAGTCGTTAATCGCGCGTAGCCGCAGCCGCCGACTAGCTATTCTTTTTCGTCTCGAGCGCGCGCGCACTTTTTTCACGGTCGCGTGCACGCAAACCAGAAAATCGTCCAAGGCCAATGCGCGCGCGCGCGCTGGCTCATTCGATTGCAACAGGTCGCGGTATAGCTGTGCGAGAGATTATTGAAAAGTGAATTTGATCGCTCGTTCTGATTGTCCGTGCTTTTGCTTGCCTCGTGTGCTGAGTGCCCTGTCGGTCTAGCTGCTTGTTTTTTCGTATCAACTTTTTCAATTGTCGGCCTGTCAATTCGTTTTTCGACGTTGTGTAAGTAAGAGCCGGCCAGTAGTAACAGTCGGCTTGCCGTGCGCGTCTGTTACTACTGAGGCCGTATGCCTTCTAAAGTTTCTTATCGCTACGAAGCTCAACAACTTGAATTCAAATAAGGACGTCAATTTTATTTAAAAGTATGTTACTCTATCGATTCAAGTTTGTCTTAGATAAACTAAGTTAATCAAAGTAAGTCTGAGATTTAATTTCAAAGAAAGTTCAAAGTTATTCGGTGTCTCTCTCGCTATAATGTCAATTGCACTCTCGTATCAACCTCGAATCAACCTTCCAGTTCTAAATTCCGCGCAAACTCAAAGTTATATTGTCTAGAAGTTTAGAAACTAAAGCTTGGATTAACTATATAAGAAAAAAGCGTGAAAAGGAGTGAGGCAAAGATGAACGGAATAGTGCGAGGCCAGGAAGTCGAGGAGGACCAGAAGCAGACGTCGGCGGTGGAGGTGAAGAAAACGTGTCCGTGCCCGCTGCGCAACGTTTCTTGGGGCGAAAGCGCGGCCGCAGGCTCGGATATCGAGATACCAGGCACGCCCAGGACGCCCCGCACTTCCACCACGCCAGGTGATAATAGCTTGTTGCTAGGGGCTTAGACTGTCGTAATTAAATTAATTTCAAATTATAAAGTATTTTGATATTTTTTTTTATTTACATTCATATAAAATAATTTTTTTTGAAAAAAGACTCAGTAAATAAGGCAAATAATGGTTCAAGGAGATAAGTTTTACAAGTTTTTACAAAAATGAAAGGTGTAGTCAGATCCATAACAATCAGCAATTTTATTAATTTTTCACAATCAATATTGATGAAAAACATTTATTTTCGTTTAAATAAAAGTAATAATTATGAATCATTGGAAATATTTAGTTAATTTCTTAGGTCTACTATTGTAATAATATTATTGATTCACCTGCTTCTGCTTCCTGTTTTCAAACATTGAACTGTCCGAATATTATAATTGACATTATTAATAATCGGCTACTTTTATCTAACAAGGAGAGGTCCCCACCTCCGAGACACGGATTTTGCTAAAACTTTTCCAGAGCCTATTTTGACCAAAAAAATGGAACCCATGTCTCCGGGTTTCATCGAATAGGCCTTAAAACTTGAAGCATTAAAGCATTAAAAGAGAAAATAAATCTTGAAGAGTTCAGCTTTAATTTGCTTTTTACAGAATTGAAAAATATTAATCTGGTCCAAAGTTAT